>JXCR01139296.1:77956-95177 GCA_002079205.1 Phalaenopsis hybrid cultivar
TTGCTTTTCATTAATATATATATATATATATATATATTAAATTTAAATTTAGATGATTTTTTTCAAAATAAACGGGCGACAAATTCTGGCGACTCCGCTGGGGATCACTTCCACTCTCCATTTTGATTAGGAGGTTTTGTCTTGATACATTGATAGTGTGTCCATGTCCCTAACGGAGACTACCATTCTTCCGTTGGTGTACTTCGCTTATTTCTTCTTTGAGCAGGTATAGCCAACTATTTTTGGATTCTGGAGTCATCTGTCTAATCACCCTTAAACAGAGAGGTTCTGCGATCTCCAGACCTTAAGAATGGATTTAAATGGGTTGGACCCTCAATATGTGTGGTGGCTTAGAAGCCACGAGCGGTGTTGACCGAACTGAGTTTGGTGTAGGATCACCTCTCCAATTTTAGGAAAGGGTCATATGCTTCATATTCGCTGCATTTTACTCTTTAAAGTGATTTGAAATATGTCATTTTCAAACTCTTCCTTTTAAAGTGAAACGAAATAAATTTTGAATAATAATAATAATAATGATAATAATCATTTGGATAAGTTTAAAAAAAAACACCCAGTTTGCCAGACAAATTCAACAACTTTCGGTATTCGACCTAAAAAATATTATGATAAAGGAGCAAGGGAGGAGACTGATATTTTGAATCTTTTCTGATTACAGAAAATGTCTTCGTCGAAACCTATCCTCTCCTTCGCCACCGGAATGGATTTGGCCGTTAGCAAGAATGAGCTGTCTGACGGAGCAGTTATTAAGTTCGGGCAAGGATTCGACAGCACCGAAGTCAAGTTCGGAAACGTCCCTATCGTTGTAGTAAAGTCTGAAGCGGACAGACCCGCTGAACATGTCGTGGAGTTTAACCTGAGGTCCGCCAAAGAGTTCCCCCATTTAAAGAGAGTGCTGGTTGAAAAGAATTCCACCGTCACTGCAAAGTCCGCCGCCAGGGCCGTTGGAATTGCACCCAGTACTGTTTCTGTCACTACTACTAGTTTGGTTGTCACCGTACCTGTTTTTACGCCAGCGCCGGCCAAAGGGAAGGGTGTTTTGATGGTCGACGAACCGTTCGTTGGAAAGAGTTCAGCTTTCACTTCGGTTCCCTCTATCTTTGAAATTGGGTCTAGCTTGAAGTCTGCACCTCTAACCCGAATGCAAAGGAGAAACAGAAACCAAAAGATAGTTAAGATTAAGAAGATGAGGGCTGTCGAAACTACTGCCCCTGCAGAGACCCCGAAAGAGGAAGCTGGACTACCTGGGACCTCATCTCTTCTAAAAGGAAGTAGGTCCCACCCTTTGTCCGCTGCCCTCGAGGAAGAAAATGTTTCGAAAATCGCTGTCGCACTGCCACCACCATCTCACCGTCAGGGAGAGAAGAGAGAGAGGCGCCTGGCCTTTTTTGAAATTTTGTCAGGTGTTGAAAGACTAGCCCGAAAAGAGCATTGTTCAATTGTTGAGTTGCTAAGAAGGATGGGGTGCGCCGTTTCACCTCGAGTGCAAGCCGAGATTCTAAGGAAAGACGAACCAATCCACCGATTCCACGGGTCTGTCCGGACGGAAGAGACACAACAACAATATGTCCCCGCTAAGCTCTGCCTAGGGGAACGCATGACTACCTACAGAAAATCTACAGAACGTCGGCTGGTCAAGTCTCGTCTCGGGCCAAGTGTAGCCTTCCCTGTTACACAGGAAAAGTTTCTGTCTCTGGCAAAAGCACTAGACTTTAGCAAAAGACCGTTCACTGAAGTGTCTGACCCATGTGATAGGAGGCCCACCACTTACCGACGCGCTGATACCGACAGTAGGCCATCCGACCCTGCAGCAGTAGTGCCAAAGAAGATGGTGTGGCGACCTAAAACCATTGAGCCAATTTCTGTGGAAAAGCCTGAGGCTGAAGATCCTTAAAAGAACTCCATGTCCGAGGAGTCAGCTGTCGCCCCAAGGATTACTCCAGAAGAAGTTACTTCTCAACTGTCGTCGATTGGCCTTAAAGTAACTAAAGGAAGATCAATTGAAGCTACTTTGGAGAAGTTAAGAGCAGACATCAAGCATATGGCTAAAGAAAGAAGGGACGAGTTGAGGGGTGAAGAAGATCTAACGAATTACATGGAGGATATTGCTGAAATAAATGTCATCAATACTAGAGCATCGTCATCCTTGCGAGATGGCTCAAAACCCGCCAAAGAAGGGGACATTGAAACACTGCGAAGGGAGATTAGACAGAAAGATGAACAAGTTGAGCGTTTGGAGAGAAAGATGAAGAAGATGATGGTTGTAATCATGATACTTCATGGTCAACCTCAGCCCCCGAAGGTGACACCTACAGAAGTAAACCAACCAGAGGTTGTCCAGATTGTTGTTGATGATAAGAAAAAAATCACTTCTGTTAACAAAGAAGAGTAACCAAAGAAAGATTCTGTTCAAATTCTAGTATCGAAAAAGAAATTAATCATATGATAGAACAACAGGTAAGAGAAGTCTTGACTCAGGCTAAAGGGGGATCATCAATTCTGAAGGGTAGACTTTATCCGGAAGCGTTCGATGCTATCCAATATCCCAAGGGTTTCATACCACCTCAGCTTGAGACTTTCGACAAGACAGGAAACCCTCGAAGAAGAATGAATCGTAGGACCTGGTCTGAAATTTGGAGGGGGTCGACTTTGCATTGAACTCGATTGATAGACCGCTCCTAACCTACCACAACTATTGGGGGTTCACCTCACTCTAAAATTTTAGAGATTCCAGAAACCCCCTCTGTTTATGGATGATTAAACATATGGCTTTGGAATCAAGAAAGAGTTGACCATACTGTCTTAAGAAAGAAGTAAGCACGGTATGTCAACATAAGAACAACAGTCCGACCCACGAGGGATATGGACACACTACCAATGTATGAAAAAAAATCACCTGATCAAAGATGGAGAGAAGAACTAGTCCCTAACAGAGTCGCCAGAAATTGTCGGCCGTCTTTTTGGAATTGAAAATAATTTTTTGAATATGTATATATAATTTTAATTTTGAAAATAATATTTTAATTTTAAAAAATGAGACTGAATCGACCTCACATTTGTTTAATAGTTTGGATGGTTGAGAACGATACCACAAATATAATATTATCCCAACGAACCACCTAAACTAAAGAGTTTTGCGACAACCATTTGATCTGCGAACATTTTTGTTTGACCGACAAGTTCTCTTACCTAATATGAAGATTAGGTATATTTTACCTGGGTCTCAAGTTCCCTACAGAGACAAGTCTCTATAGTTAATTACATTTTAAGCAATCAAACTCATCTAAGAAAACTCTCGATTAAAATCAGTGATTCTGTCTTTAAGATTTCAAATTTGAGTTTCCAAGGTTGAACACAGGAATTTCAAATGGGAGTGACTAAAGTAAAAACATATATTTTCAGAAGTTCAAGGAAGTGAAAAATATGAGGTGTCACGGCTCCGAGAAGAACCTCGGTGACCTCCCAACTATCCTATTGTATGGCTTTACATTTTTGAAATGATGTTTATTTAATGTTTAATCTTGTCAATTATTATTAAGGGTTTACACTTGCATAATACTCAATTATGCAAATAGCCTGAAAGATATGATGATTTACGTCGTACCGAACGACGACCTCGAAATCCTGAAAGTGTTAGGACTTATATTACACAACAACGTTGTGCAAAAGCCTAAAGATAGAGTGAGGATTTAAGTCTTGCTCTATTAACGACCTCGAAGTCCTATGAATTTATTATTTAATTCTAAAGAAATGTTTAGCTGATGTAGATCCACCTCATGTTGAGCCTTCATTCGTCAACAGAAGTCCTTTTGCTTGACTCTTCGTCATGGCGCCCACGCTTGCTCCAATGCTCCATATCATAGCAGTATCGAGTTCTGGGTTTAAGGTTTAGAGTGTACATGCAACTGTTGGGTCAGTAACCTGTTACAGTACAAGAGAATGTTGTAAAGGAAAGTAACAGCCACTAATAAAAAAATAAATTTGAGTACCTGGCATGTCTGCTGCTCCTGCAAAAGGGGTTAGCGCCGCAAGTAAAAGTAAACAAGTATTGGAGAAAATTTAGCTGACATGATAAACATGCGTATATATGTGTAGAAATCAAATGGTAAGTAAAAGAAAGTGATAAGTAAAAGAACAAGTGACCTACGAAAAACCATAGTGAACTATAGAATTCAGATTCAAGGTAGGCTCAAATTTATCATTCCTGTAGGACTCCGTAGGCAACCATCAGTTATCCAGGTGTATAAAATTTTAAATTCAACTAGAAATTTTCAACAAGACAAACTTAAGAGGACAATTTTTAACCCAGTCCAGGTGACTGACAAGTGGACATTTAGATCGTAGCATTCAAAATATAGGATTTGTCATGCATTTAAAGTAGAATTTTATTTAGCAGTCAAAAGTATTAGTTTCGTAAGCAATGTATTTTTGTTTTGTTTTATCTTTATAAGTTTTGAAAATACTATCCATAGATCAATCACACCGACGAGCTAGGACTACCTGCAGCCTAAGAAAGCCAGTGGTCATCGCTAGTCTAGTGTTGGTGAATAATATTATCATCTCATACTCACCAGGTCCACGGGCTAGGTTCCATACCTTCACCAAATTCTTGGGTCAGGGGATGCAACATTATTTTGCTCTATCACCATATGACCCCTAAAACCCCAAAAACCATCCAACTTATAGTCTTATTTGATGATTCATATATAGCAGAAGTGCTTATGTTGAAATATAAGCACCATAAACAAAATCATCAACCAAGAGCAAAGAAAGCAAAACAAAACAAAAGGAAAAGAAGAGGTTGACCCACCTCCTAAACCACGGAAGCGAAGAGACGAAATAGCGAGTGGGTCAGCCTAAAAAGCATAGAGATTCTTTAAAATCAGCTAGCAAGTTCCCCAAAACGATCTTTCACATAACACCTCACATTACTCAGAAAGCTTTAACTTGTTACCAAGATGGCATCAATCTTCAAAATAACAACTAGCTAAAAGATGGAGAACACATGGAAAAAAGTAGCTATAAACTTTCCTTCCAAGTCAACAAAATAGAAAGCCAAAAAAAATTCGAAAAGGGCACTTAAGCATTTTCATAGCACCAGCCGAAAATCAAAAGAAAGATTTACATGCATACCATTCAATTCTTACGTATTTACATATAACATCTAAACTCCACCTTTACGTGCATGACACCTCACCTATGAAAATAAGCCTTTTGCATTTTAAGAGCTTAGGTGGTAGTATTTTATTCATGAAATCAAATATTTAGGTGTTATAAATGTAAGAGACAAAGTATGAAATATCAAAAATGAAAATAAATAGAAATCGAGTGTTATGCATACAAATACCCCTATCAAATAAACTAACCTTAACTACATGGAATGCATTGACCGGTAAGATTACCATTTGAATATATAGGTATGTTTTCATACATACCACAGATTCTCATTTGTTTACCTAACACCTAAAGATTCATATCTTCAATCATAGCACCCAAGTCACATGAAGAATACCATCATGAGTGTGTGTGTGCGCATTAAAGTGAAACACATCTTTATTGTGCTTAGGTAAAGTGGCATACATATAAAGATTTAAGTTTGCTATCAGAAATGTAAATACATAGGGTTCTAAATGGTATGCATGTAAACCTTCCTGTTTTATTGTGATATCTTTCATTCTCAAGTGAATAATTGTTTGGCTCCTTAAATACACAAATTTTCCAGGGTGCATGATAAACCATAAGGAAATTGCAAAGACTATCCTCCCTTCATGTTTCTCTCTTCTCTTTCTTTTTTTTTTTTTTTGAAAATCAGAATCAAGTTTACAATTCCTATTTAGGGCTGTGTGGGGAGAGCTTTCGGCCGAATGAGAGTGTTAGGGTTTAGGAAGGGTTGCATGAGTTTAAATAAAGTCCTTTTTCTTTTTTTTTTATTTACTTTTTTTTAAGTCGTATGCATCAATTTACGTGTTATTTGCTCGTGCTCGAAGCCCTAGCAATATGGGTGTCTTCTCGGGTAAAATCAACGTTTCGGACTCGTCGGTGCAGTCCGTTTCGTCATTTGGGGTCGTTCGGATAACTTTGTCGAAGATCGGGTCAAAAAAAGTGTCATTCAGTTTTATTTAAATTTTAGTTTGTGATCGATTATTTTGGCAATTGATTTTAGCTTTAATTAACGGTGCAATATACGTAAGTGTTATTGACGTGGATCACGATGTTGATGTGCGTTGAATGTGTGAATTGTGGTGTTTATGTATATCTAATGTGTGAATGTGTGCATATCTATGTGTGAATGTGTGCATGGCCAAGCCATGAAGGGATTTCCTAAGGCCTTTCGATCTTATGGGAGCTCTCTTTGGGCCTCCACATGTTGGTCTTAGCCACTCAACCCAATAGTGATAGCTTGTGCTCCTAGCCACTCAACCAAATGGTGATGGCTTGTAGCCCTAGCCACTCAATCAAATGGGAATGTCTTGAAACCATCTATGTGAGGCCTCCCAAAAGAATTAAAAGGTGGTTTGAATTTCTAAATGTGCGGGTCTCATTTCTAGTATTCTAGGATAGTCAACACGAAAGCCATATGGTCAAATCCTAGGCTTCTAATGAGGAATTAGAAAGACCTCAAAAATGAGGTCAACAAATATCAAAAGAAAGAGTTTCCCAAGATACAAAAAATAAAGATGACGANTGATAGTCAACGAGAAAATCATGTGGCCAGATCCTAGGCTTCTAATGAGGAATTAGTAAGACCTAAAAAATGAGGTCAACAAATATCGAAAGAAAGAGTTTCCCAAGATACAAAAAATAATGATGACGAGGACAATAACGGTAAAGTCTAAGTTTATTACCTTTATTACTGATAGTTATGGCATTGAGAACTTGGTGCATAAAGGAGTACCACATTTGAGGTAGAGAACTGAATACATCCCGAGACAACCAATCATCTTCCCTAAATTCAAAACCTAAAATTCGCAGTTGTTAAAAAGAAATTTAGAATAAAAGTTGATTGCATGTGAGCTCACAAATCAAATATCCCAATTACGATTGGAGGGTCAAAAAAATAGCATGTAAAGAAATTAAATTTTGATAATTTTAGATAGAGATCCATGTTGACATCACTTTTGATTGAGGTGCAGTTTTTCCCTGTTTAGTAGCCTAGGATCTAGCCGTAGGACCTTTCTGTCGACTACTCCTAAAAAATTAGTGAAGGAGCCCTCCCTGTTAGCAATTCTGAACTTTTCTTCGCTCAACTTGGAGTTCCATGTAGTAGTTTTGACCGCTATTGTTTAGCAGGCAAGACTACTCTGAAAAAACTCAGAGAGTATTCTTATAGGACTGTCGGCCTTAGGATTGACTGTACTCGTTGATTTGACGCCGTTGTGCTCTTCGCCGTCCTGTTTAATCGACTTCGAGCCGAGTTTTTGACATGATTCGGATCGCGACGCGTTTTCGTCCCAATCGTCGATGAGGTCATCTAAACGACTCCGGATGACGAAACAGAATGCGTCGATGCGTCCGGAACATCGATTGTGCCTAAAGGGGACGTTCGTTTCATTGCGACGACACGTCTTGGGGAAAATACATATTTAGGTGTTAATTATAATAATAAATAATATTTTATTATTATTATTATCATTATTATTAACTTATGTTAAAAAAATCCTTAACCTAGTTTATTTCCCCTCTCGCGCTCGTGGACCTCTGCCCTAACTGTGGTTCGCTCGGTTTCACCTGGCCCACTCCTTTGTGCCGTTGGAGTTTCTTCCCCGCGCTCGTTCCTCTCGCACGTGAGACAACCTCACAAGCAACCCATCCCCTTATCATTGTCGAGGATCCTATCCTCTACGAGAATCGTATACTCTACTCTCGACCCTCATTACCACAGAGCATGGCCTCTGCAAGGATCGTATCCTCTGCGCTCGATCCTTCTGCCGTATCTTCTTAATCATTCTTCTCCTTCTCTGTTATATATTTGAGCTCGATTTTGTAGCCCTGGGGGTATGCCGAAAAATCTCTGAGGGAGAAAACTCTATCATTTTCTTTTCTCATTTCTTTAATTTTCTGGTGCTTGAATTGGTTTCCTCTTGTTGTTGGAGGAGTTGAAGCTGGGGAGTGCCTCTAAAGTTCCTGTGTTACTTTCTTTTGCTTCAAGGAGGTACATTTTCCCCTTTTGTGCCTTGCACTTTTTCGGTTTTGCCCTGTCGAGCCCCTGTTAGCTCGGTGCGATGGGTGATACAGCATGCTGAATTAGTTGGCACTTATATTTTTGAATACATGACACTGAAACATCTAGGAATAGAAATGCAAGCATACTTTAAGGGCTAGATTTGATTACCTGTTTAGAAGGATAGAAGTATAGCATGTTATCGATTTTTCTCTTTTCCCTACTTGCTTAAAATGGTAAAACTATGACATATTTTATTACTGTGAATAAGAAGGTTGAAACGTGGCTTTGAGATGATGTTAGCTCCTCTTTTCTCTTTTTGTTCAAAGCAAGTTGGAATAATTGAAAATGCAGCTTTGAGCTGATGCTGGCTCCTCTTGCAAGCATGTTGGAATATGTATTATGAGGCTTTTCATCTATTCTTATTTAGCATGAGATATTGGAGAGTTTACTTGGCCTTTTATGCATGTTTGGGGGCTCAACTTTGGTTTCTTATGGCTCTTGCTTGAAATACATGTTATGGGAGGATTTATTTAATTCGACAAGTCTTGTAACTTGTTTTGGTGGTTGGGTTTAGCACCTCACGAGACATCACTTTGTTTAAACTTCTATTGGAAGTTGTTTCATGCTTGGAATATTTAAGTTGGGGGCCTAAATATACTCTCTAGATTGTTGCTCTTGTTTAAGACATATGTTGGCTCTATATCTTGATGTTTCGAAAGACATGTGAACTACTCTTTGGTTCTAAATGGGTCGGTTTCACCTTGAAGTAGCTGGAACTTTAATTTATGTTAAAGCTTGAGTTTCTATCTATGCTTGGGCCCTGTTTTAGCCTTGAGTGGCTTGGTTTCTGACCTCTATTGGGGCTCGGTCTTACCTGCTCTAGCTCTTGACTCTTGCCTGATTATGAGGCTTATTTTTGTTTGATTTGGGGTGTGGCTTTATTCTTTTTGCCCCTGCTAGTTTTCGGTTTGCCTAAAAGTGGTTGGGTTTGGGTTTGGATTTGCTATCATATATTGCATTTGATTAGCCTTTAAGACTTTGATTTGATCTCTTTAGGGGTTCGGTTTTCACCTTGGAAGGGTTGGAGGTTGGGTTATGGATTGAGATCTTGTCTTGGATATGTGAGCTTTACTTGTTAACCTTGAGAGATTTGTTTTGGCTTGATTTGGGAGCTCGGTTTGCTTGTTTTAGCTCCTACCCGAGAGCCTGTTGCGGTGTTTATTCCTGTCCCTGTTCCATAGTTGTGGGAAGGTTCGGTTTTATTTGCTTTAACCCCTATGTGGGAGCTCAGTGTTGTCTTGTCCTGTCCCTACCCAATGAGTGGTTTGGGTTTGATTTTTGTTTGCCTTAGTCCCTACCCGAGAGCCCATGATTGATGCCTTATACTTGTCCCTACTCGAGGGTTTTGGTGGCTTGCTTGCTTCTGTCCCTTAACCGAGAGCTTGTTGGGGGCCTGTTTATGCCTTGTTTTGGCCCTTACCCGAGAGCTCGTTGAGAGCATATCTTGTGCCCTTTTTTTGCTCTTACCCGAGAGCTTGTTGGGGGCCTGTCTTGTGCCTTTTTTGCTCTTACCCGAAGGATTGTAGTGGAGTTGGTCCATGCTTGTTCTTAGCTCCACCCATGAGCTTGTTGGTAGGCTATCCGGGGTTGTTTGGCTCTTCCTGCCGAACTTAGGGTGACTTGAATATCATGGATGAATCAAGTTTGCCATCAAAAACATATGCATTTGCACTATCTATAGAGTGAGGTGATCAAAAATAAATTGAGCATATTTCTTATGTCTTACTTGGGGGAAATTGGAGCCGGTTTGAATGATTTATACAAGCTTGTCCATTCACTCTCTTACGTATCAAAGGAAATACTTTAGGTAATTTTCCTGTTGCTACTGTGGTCGTGGGCTCCTTTTGTGCCTTTGGTTGCCTTGGTCGTGAGCATTTGCTCATTTGAAGTTGTTCTCAAATGCTTAATGTGGTCGATTTCATAATTTAAACCTATGAACAATCAATCTTAGTATGGTCTAAGTTCAAAAGTTTCTAAAACCTATCAGGCCAAAAAAAGGTGGATTTAATGGCAAAATTTGAAACAGAATGACAAACAAGATGTGAGATATTACATCTTGAAATTCTCCGTATTACTTAATAACTTTTCTGCCAATTTTCTATTTTTTTCTATAGTATAAGCATGGTCTTAGCATCAGCGAAATTCAATTTAGAATTCATTTCAAGAATTTTAACATTTTTTTAATTAGTTGTCAATGTCTAAGACCATAAATTTGGTGTCCATAAGCCTCCAAGAAAATTGTGAAAATAAATACAACAGCTATATAATCATCACCTACAAAAAATAAAAAATCAAAAAATAAAAATAATCCGAAGATAATATTAATGAAAACTGAAAAAAATCACTCTAGGTAAAACTATTTTTCTATATAGCATTCACACGTAGCTCAAATGTTACACAGGGCAAAATCGAATTAACCCAAGTCAACAGCTGAAAAGCTCACATAATCTATCTTTATAAAAAAAAATCGATTGAAAATTTGAGTGACGTGGAAAGACTGGCATGATGATGTATACTTGCCTTAGGTGAGCTTTCACGTATTTCATCAACCAACCACCTGGAAAAAAAAAAAATCACTATAGTCCAATCGTAGTTCCATAACAATAACCCCTATGATGTAAAGCCCACTTCAAGAGACTAGCAAGGGCAATGTATAATAAGTATGCGTAACTAAAAATTCATATGTTTCTAATATAAAGATAGGATTTTCATACTATATAGAAGCTTTATTTTATATTTATTTAAATTTATAAAATTATTTACATAATCCTTTATTTATGCTATATTTTTTTAAATTGTCATGTGATGCGAAAAAGGCATTTTAACATGAAATTGCATAAAAAGAAAGGCTTATATGCATCTAAATGTATAAACCAATTACCCTTTTTTAATGGCAAAGCAAGTTTTTGAAACCTTTCTCAAGATGAAAAGGAATACTATGATAAAGTTATAGAAAATATGAATACAATAGAACATCATCATACAAGAAAAATCCAAAAGACATATGGATCTCATAAATAGTTCTATCGGAGACTTAGCTTTCTTCCCATTCTTACAAAGACGTTTGCATAGAAAATGACAACCATAATCACCTAATATTAATAAATTGCTGAAGCAATAAAGGTGAGGATCCAATCCAATCACTCCCAATCAAATATGTTTACTCTAAATTATATTGGTATATATCAGACAGAGAGAAAGTATAGACTCAATTATACATTCCATATATAGCTTATTCTATGAGAAGAAAGTTCAGATATCTAAATTCTTGCATGTGAATATTTCAAATTTTCTGCGTCGCCAAATAACAACAATCACAAACAATAAGATGCTAAAAGGAAATAAAATGAGTATTTGTTAAGGTGCATTTTACGGTTAAAACTTTGGCAAAGGTAGGACAACTTAGAATGGTCTTAATTTTCAAAACCAACGACCAAATTGGAACTTCTTGGAACTTTTAGGCAAACGGAGGTAGATTACTGGCATCGTAGTTTGAATGGGTAAGAGAAAAAAATGATATTTACGTGTGAACAGGGCTTAATTGAAGAAGAAATTTGCTCGCTAATGGCAGCAAACTCCATTAGAAATGATACTAACACTAACATATGAACACGAAACACACCTATGAAGAAATACAAGACATGAACACACTTTTGACATGACATTATAGTTTATATATTTTAAAAATAAAAAACAATCCATAGTAATTGCACAAATTAAATAAAATACATAAAATGAGGTAAAATTTTACCATTATAAAGATATAAAAACTCATTATATTTAAGTATGTAAGAAATAAATAAAATATTTTCTTACTTATCATGAACATTATATGTCATAAAAATGATAGAAGAATGAAAACTAACCCATAAAATAAATGAGGCAACAGGTGACTTGTGGGTCTGCGGTATTTATGCACTAGTTGTCAGCGAGATGCAGTAGGTGCTCGCATGAAAAGAAAATGACTGAATAAGATAAAAGTAAGATATAAACAATCATGGATTTAAGTTTTTGAACCTCGGTATTTAAAGATATGCATGTCAAACTTGTTCAATGCACGCGCTCAATATTTTTTCACTTTTTAATTGTAAACATGAATGACATGGCTGGTGGCCCAATACATGTCAAGGGCATATCGCACGTTTCATGTCTTTAATTTATCAAATACTACATAACACATTGTAATTGAGTACCAGTGCATTATAAGCTAAAATAGATAAGGTGGAATCTCAATCAAGGCTCCTTACCATAGAAAAAGGTGATGACAATGGAGGCCACCCAAAACGTCAACCAATACTTTTTTTAGAATGACTATGCCCTGTCAGATGTATTGTAATGATTCATAGCCCATGAGCTCACATGCATAGCCCATGGCCATTAGCCAAATATATGACAAAATTATAACCAAGTTAATTAAGGCTATATAATTTGTAAAGTAGTATAACCGTAAATATTTAGATTTTAAAAGTACAAATGTAAATTTCTTTTTAACTAGAATTTATTTTTGGAATCACTCAAATATTGCCCTATATAATAACTATAATTTTATATCTAATGAGGAGAGTGAAGTTACTGACTTTGATTGACAAGATATCAAAGTCATCTTGAACTTGATAGTGTCAATTGATCCCTTTAACCTCATTCCCTTAAACAATGCCCAACCCATACCCGCTTCAGCAACATCAATCTTAATCTCAACACTCCCTTGCTTCTAGCACCCAACGCCATATTTGCTTTCATGAGGATTGATGTCCACAATAGCTTCTAACATTGTCAGTACTTTCGTATGATTTCAGTGTATAATCAGCAATTCATGTAGACCAATATCACCAATGCGTTCGCCTTCAACAGTGCCTTCGTCTCTACTTTTTTTTCCAACGTCACCTTTGAGTGCACCTTTAACTCCAATAATTCCAAGGACTTTTTTGTTGGGTCGGGTGGAGATAAGAATTCTCAATGTTTTTTCTCCAACACCATTTTTTTTCCAGAAGGCTTCTATCTCAACATTCATCTCTTCCGGGACACATTATTAGCACTTTTTTTAAAACATCATGCCAAACAGGAGCTAGCAACTTAAATATTTTTAGTGTATGGCTCGCATGTAAAAGTAATTGTATATGAAAATTTCAATTAGATTATTTTTCATGATAAAAAAATTGTGGGGACACAGTGCTCGTAATCTTTCCCATATTGAATCTCAAACATGGCTCAATTAGAAATTGAAGATGCAATAACATGAAATGGATAATCAGTTTTCTTGATCAAGCAGTTATTCTTAACTTATGGGCCATGTAAGACAACAGATGATATGTGGGAGTATTGATGAAAGGTTTATAATCAAGGAAATGTAACTTAACATTATTAGATAGAATATGAGAATGTTATTTACACATAAGGCAACCTCTTCATCAAAGATCTATTTCCTTGGATTTCAAATTGTTGGAATAAATGCGTAGGACTGCTTATTGAGTATATGTTTATTTGAATTTAGTTTGTTCCTTAATCTTAGGAGTTAGTTGCTATTTTTTCTTGAATTTTGTTTCTTGTTACTTTCTTGGCTGATTTTTAGGTCTTTTCTTGGAAGTTTGTTATTAGCTCCAAGTTTAAAATATTGTAAGGCTGCACAAAAGGAGTGGTTCAAATTTTCCTTTCAATCTTCAACAATTCTCCTAAGTTTTTTTCTTCTTTCTCATTTCAAGAAACCAACAATTTGGTATCAGAGCTCTCTTCTTAAGGGATCTGTGCGCGAGTTTGAGCGGCAATGGAAATCGAAGCTAGTTTTTCCTCAGTTGCTCCACCAGTGTTTGACAGAGACAACTACTAGATTTGGGCAGTCCGCATTGAGACATACCTGGAAGCCTTGGATCTCTAAGAAGCAGTGGAAGAAGACTATGACATTCCTCTTCTCCCTGAAAATCCCACCGTAACACAAATTAAAACATAAAAGGAGAAGAAGACAAAGAAGTCCAAGGCAAAAGCTTGCCTTTTTGCTGCAGTTTCCTCTACAATTTTCACTTGTATCATGTCGTTGAAAACGGCAAAAAGAATTTGGGATTATCTCAAATCCGAATATGAAGGAGATGAAAGAATTCAAGGGATGCAGATGCTAAACTTGGTTCGTGAATTTGAATTGCAAAAGATGAAGGAGACTGAAACCATAAAGGAGTACTCTGACAGACTACTCAACATAGCAAATCGTGTCAAATTATTGGGTTCTTCTCTGGAAGATTCAAGGATTGTTCAAAAAATCCTTGTAATAGTGCCTGAAAGATTTGAGGCTACCATCACCACTTTAGAAAACACGAAGGATCTGTCAAAGATTGCTTTGACAGAACTCTTAAGCGTTTTATAAGCACAAGAGCAGAGGCGTATAATGAGGCAAGGAGTTGTCGAAGGAGCTCTACCAGTCAAGCATCAAGATGGTGAAAAGAATAGGTGACCCAAAAATAAGAAGTTTCAAGCTACAAGTGGACAAAGCTCTGCACTTGAGAACATAAGCAAAACTGAAAATAAAAGATTAGGAGTAAAAAAAAGATTACCCTCCATGTCAACATTGTTGCAAGAAATGTCATCCTCCTTTCAAATGCTGGAGAAAACCAGATGCAAAGTGCAACAAGTGCAATCAAATGGGACATGAAGCTGTCATTTGCAAAATTAAAGATCAGCAACAAGGAGATGAAGCACAAGTGACAGATCAAGAAAAAGATGACCCACTTTTCGTTGCAACTTGTTTCACGAGTACTGAAACTAGTGAAAATTGGTTCATTGATAGTGGCTGCACTACTTATATGACACATAATAAGGAGTTGTTCAAGGAATTGAAGAGCACCAAGTTCAAGAATGTCTGAATTGGCAATGGTGATATATTGCAGTCAAAGGAAAGGGCATCGTAGCCATTGCAAGCTGTTCAGGAACCAAGTTGATCACCGATCTCTATGTACTAGATATTGATCAAAACTTGCTCAAAGTTGGTCAATTAATAGAAAAAGGGATTCAAAATGATGTTTATGGAAAATGTTTGTGTGATAGAGGATGCTACATGCTAAATGATGTTTGAAGTTAAGATGGTAGGGAGGAGTTTTTCACTCAATCCAATGCAAGAGCAGGAGATTTTTGGCTCTTTTCCCAATGAAAGTTTTGTAAAACGTGCCCACTCACAAGTAGTTTCATTGATTAATGAGGGTAATTAAGGTCATTTAGATGATCTTACGATAATGACGGAAACACTTCGAGTTAAAGATGAAGAACTTCAGCAATTGGCCAAATAATTACGTGCAAGAGATTCAACCATACATGAGTTAGAAGACAAGTTAACTGAGACAACTCAGGCTGCTGAAGTAGCTACATCTGCAGCTCTTGCTATGGATGAAGAGATGAGGCTTGCTTACACAGAAATTGAATGACTGACCAATGATTCAAATAAAAAACTTCAAGAAACCATTCTTAAGTTAAAAGAATCAGAAGAAAATGTTACAACATTTAGCAGAGATAGAGAGATCTTGTTCAAGCAGAGAGATTATGCTCTTTAAGAGGCACATTTTTAGCGTTCTAAGCTTGCAAAAGCTGGAGAACATGTTGTTTTATTAGAAGCGGTTGTTGTTTGAGTTGAAGAAAGCACCAGGGTTTCACAGGCATATGCAGAAGCTCGATTAAAAGATGTCGTTGAAAAAACATTGTTCGCTGCAAAAGAAAAAGAAGATCTATTAACATTTGTGATTGCTTTGCAATCTCAAGATCAAAGGCAACAAAGTTCCACAAAACAAGTGCTGGAAGAGAAACCCAAGTCAAACTCAGGCTTCATCAAAATGGTGCCAATGATGAAACATGCGGACTTGGAAGACGATGTCGATAAAGCTTGCTTAAGTGATTCAAAACTCATTCGGGTTTCTGGTGACAGCATGCAATTGACTACCAATGATGTTGATATTCGTACCATTGTCATTTCTCATAACCCTGTGTTTCATGGGAACACTAAACATTTCAACATCAAGTTATTTTTTCTAAGAGAAGTGCAGAAAGAAGAATTTGTGACTTTGATTGATTGCAAATCTAAAGATCAGTTGGCAGATTTGCTTACAAAGTCACTTCCACTCAGCAAGTTTAAGTTTCTAAGGCAGAAACTTGGTGTTTGCAGATCTTAAAGCAGGGAAGAGTGTTGGAATACATGCTTAGGACTACTTATTGAGTCTAGGTTTATTTAAATTTAGTTTGTTCCTTAATCTTAGGAGTTAGTTGCTATTTTTTCTTGAATTTTGTTTCTTGTTACTTTCTTGGCTGATTTTTAGGTATTTTCTTGGAAGTTTGTTATTAGCTCCAAGTTTAAAATATTGTAAGGCTACACAAAAGGAGTGGTTCAAATTTTCCATTCAATCTTCAACAATTCTCCTAAGTTTTTTTCTTCTTTCTCATTTCAAGAAACCAACACAAACTTTATGGATTGAGCTTGTTGACATGAGTTATGCTAAAGTAGCTATTGACTCTCTTTCTATTGTTCAAGAGGTTTATGAAAATAGTAAGAAATAACATTTTTTTCATAAAATTTCATCGTCCACTTGAATGCATTGTGACCATTCTCCTTCAAGATATGTGTGCTTTAAAGTGTCATTTTATAAAGAGAAATATCTTGCAACATAAAATGTCATCCAATAGCATAAATTATAAGAGGATGCAATGGTTTATGCAAACCACAAAAAAAGTAATAAAAAAATATAGAACAAGTACAATGCTTAATTTGCAAGAGATATAGATAAATTACAATCAAATCTGCAAAAAAGATTTGCAATGATTGTAAGAGGCTTGAGTACTTTATTAAAAAATCTTGTACTTTTCATCATAATAATCAATCAAATGCTAAATTAATAGTTGTTTTCAATCAGATTATTGGTTTCTTAATCAATTCTTACTCTTATAATAGTTCAACAGATTTAGGCTAATGGATCCTCTACCTCGCTTATCTTGCCTTATAAATTTTGTTGCATC
>JXCR01139296.1:96745-139695 GCA_002079205.1 Phalaenopsis hybrid cultivar
CATTTTCTCTTCTTCAGAATTATTTAAACTAAAGTGTTCTTCATATGGATTAAACATGTCCCCAGAGCATGTTTTTTGATCAATTCTAATCAGCATCATTTCACTCCCCCTTTAAGTAAAACCAATAAACTCATCATTACTTCTTCACGAGACATTTAACAGTATAGCTTTTCTTCGATTTAACTTGATGACATTGTTATTACTCTAACGGATTAGATATTGATTACTCGTTTGAGACAGCATCTTTAGGCTACATTTCATTTAAAGAATCTTGATATCAGTAATGCTTTAGTTTGGAAGTTTCTACCAATTTCCCTATTGTTTTCTTAAACCAGACAAGTATACACATAATCTAACTCTTTTGCCAAGCCTTCAAAAAACTCTTCCTACAAATACTCCATTAGAAGTGAATACAAAGTTTTTAAGTAATTAAGGTAATCTTTTTCTTGATCCTATTGCATTTAGGTAAGTTTACTTATTTGACAAGTATCCCACGTAATATTTCATTCATTATCAACAAGTTAATTAATTTATGCAAATATCCTAATATGACATTTAGTTTTTGTTCAACAAATCATTTGATAACCTAGTGTAACACCTAAAAAAGATTTGTTCTTTCTAACTGCCGTTCTCTGCATCTTGTGTCCCTATAATCAAAGATTTTTCATAGGTCGTATGTTTTTTAAAGACTCTTTGATTTCACAAAGGATAGTAGAAATCACATGCGTCTAAATCATAAATAGAATTAGAATATCATGATATGTTAGCTGCCTATTCTTGGATTATGTGACTACATGAATTCCTATCTAACTGGATTTTTCTTAAAATAATCTCAAAAATCTCATGCCAATAATATCAGTGTCATTCAAATTATTGGTAAAAATAATAATCATGAGCACACAAAGCATATCGAAGCTTTTCCTCACATTTTTTTGCAAACCTTCATATTGATGCTTCTGAATCAACGAGCATTAATTTCAAAGAAGATATTAGCTAGATATACACTATTAACATCATTATACTGATTAAGGCTATAGAATCTATGTAATTAAGTGATAGCTATACATATTTATATTTTAGAATTAAAATCATTCAAATTTGCCTTGCATTACACATTATTTTCTGGACAACAATGAGAACCCTCTGTATGAGGGCAACAAATCAGATGGACAATGGATATGTGAATTCGTGCCTTCGGAATAAAAAAAAAAAAGCAATCCAAATATGACCTTAAAGAAAGAGGTAGAAATGTTAGTATACTAACAACATAGAGATTATTAGTAGTTTATTTCTTCACGTCAATTATTCAATCTTTTCTACTAAAAATTTTCAAAAAAATGTTCTTGCTATAACAATGTATTGGCAGAATCTAAAAGCAGTAGAAAGATGGTACATGAACAAACGCAAGCATGCATGGATAGATTTATGAGTTTGAATGTGTTTTAGTGTTCTTGCACCGGAATGAATACAAAAGAATATATGCACATGTATGTATTTGTGTTGGTACNAAAAAAAAAGCAATCCAAATATGACCTTAAAGAAAGAGGTAGAAATGTTAGTATACTAACAACATAGAGATTATTAGTAGTTTATTTCTTCACGTCAATTATTCAATCTTTTCTACTAAAAATTTTCAAAAAAATGTTCTTGCTATAACAATGAATTGGCACAATTTAAAAGCAGTAGAAAGATGGTACGTGCACAAACGCAAGCATGCATGGATAGATTTATAAGTTTGAATATGTGTTTTAGTGTTCTTGCACCGGAATGAATACAAAAGAATATATGCACATGTATGTATTTGTGTTGGTACTGCATAAACATCTATCATATTGTCGGCCGTTTTATTGTCCAACCTTCGTGGTTTGAAAAAGTGATGATTTTGTGCTTTTAAAAATAATTTAAATATAAATTATAATTTTTTTTTTAAAGAAGTAACATTTTAATTTTTAAAATAAGTGAGACCAAACGAGTCTCACCTTTTAAATAGNGTTACAGCAGAAATTTCAAGCCTCGGATCACTTTGTGAAATTATTTCAATTAGTACCTATAATCAAATTCAGGGAAACACCAATTCAAGGCATTCACTATCAATGTCACGGTGGCAATATCTGCAGTAGCAGTGTCGGTAAGATGAGTGTGTTGAACCTGTCATCAAAATAATAATAATATCTGGGTTGACACAAATTATATAACAGTAACTTTGTTAAAAAAACAGGGGATAAATACATCAATAAATAACCATATTATGAAAACTTTAATAAGAAATGCATCATGGTAAACCTTTACAGCAACTTTTTTTCCATCACAGGTTCGAGCAACATGAACTTGTGCAATAGACGCACTTGCCAAAGGAACAGGATCAAACTCCTCAAATATCTGGAAATACAAGTTTGGCAATTGACAGACAAGTAGAAAGATGAGTACTTCAGACGTATGTGCAGTAAATCAATTCAATAAAACTTCAATCCTTATTCATACCAAACGAAGGTCTTTGGCATCAGATACCGAGGATGAGGAAAAAACCCATATAAGATAAATATGCCAAAAGGATGCAAGGCAAATGAAAAATAGAATGAGATCCAAGAGAATATACTTCTTCAGGCAGTCCTCCAAGCTCTTTGATTAAGACTTTACGCACTTGATCATATGAGGAAAATGGGCACCTTTTCAACATGGAGCTTCTCATAATATGTACATATTCTTGAGGAACAACATACTCCTACATGCAGATGATTGATCAAACATGGTGAAAAAATGTGGATTGAAAAAAAATATGCATTTTTTCAAGATGAAAAGAAAATTTAAAAATAAAGAGCTACCAATTGCTCCATGAAGAAATATATTTAACAAATAGCAAGTTCTCAATCCATGCACAGATTAATTATCTAGTAAATAGATGGTTCTGTAATAACCCAAATTTTTTTTTCTTTTCTTCGTTTGGAAATAGTCAGTACAGTTGATCAGCCCAAACAGACCTCCCCCGCTGTCTCGCCAACTCTTTAATCCCGAATTATGATTTTAGTGCATCGCGAGAAACGGAGAGGGAGTGAGCAGCTGTAGTGGAGAAGACAAGAAGAGACTTCAATCCATATGGAGAATGAGAGAGTGGTTAGGGCATTGCAGGGCAGTGCTTGTGTCACATAGGAAGGATGAGCGAAGGGAAATTGCAGACCAGAAACTGAGAGGCCGAGGAGACTCAACGTGCGCCATGAAGCCAACAATTCGATGACTTGCTCCGCGAGGAGTTAACCGGATCAATGGCATAATCTATTATGAGGAGTTCAATTCTTGTGGCTAAGACTCATAAGCAAAATAAGGCCTCAAGTCAATTGCTCAATGTTTTGCAAAGAAAAGTGTTCCATCTTCCTCTTTGTTTTGTATAGGGTAAAAAGCATAAGCTTCTCTTATCTTAATTATTGTGGGAACTTTAGGTTTGTCTTTAAGTAATCATGTTGGGTAAGAAAATATTTATTCATGTTAATCCTGCAATTTTAAAGAATACCATCGATTTGGAAAATAATAGTCCAGGAATTGAATTTTCTTTGCTATTTCAAAATAAGATTAATAAGAACTTGGTCTTGCGTGGATTATATTTAAGTTTCAAATCATGAGTTTGAGATTAATCAGTAGATAATTTTTACAATGACTCTACATAGTTTTTAAGGAGAATTTAAGATTATAGTAGAATATTCATTGAGATTTAATTAGCTTAAGGTATATGAACTTATCATGAATGTTATAAGAAATTTGTATTTGTACTATGTAATTAAATAAAGATAAAATGTTATGAGAAGTAAACCTTAATGAAGGTTTGGAAGATTTCATAAAATCATGAATATGTATATATAAATAAAGAGATCTTAAAACTAGAGGCAGACACAATACAAAATTGGGTGCCACCTGATACTATGAATTTCGGCATTGTTAGACTTTTTATTTTAGTATCTAATATATTTTCTGTTTTTTCTAGTTTTGAAACCTTTTGTGGTTTTTTGTGTGGACAGGGTGTCATGCTTGGGCCCTCCCACACATTGTATTTGTATCTTTTTTTTTTCTATTTAATATATTAGTCTTTTTTTGGGCTTTCAAATATATATATATATATATATATATATATATATATATATATATATATATATATAAAGAGATCAATATATAATTAAAGAACAATTTATAGAACATACACATGAGATGTATGTGAGTGGATATGTTGCCATGTGTACACAACAATCAATTGTTTATATAGATTATTTTTTTCTTTTATTGTTTATTGAGCATCATTAGAGAAATTTCAACAAAAAAAACTCAATTTTGCATATTGTTTGGAACCATCATAATATAATAAATATTTTATTGAGGTTCATTATTTGCTCGCATTATGTCCTATGTCTTGTCGTTTATATTTTGTTCAGTAGGATTTCACCTACTGAATTCAATCTTAAATCCATGAATTAATTCGAGGTTGCTAGCTATGCATCGGGTAGAGGAGCTTTTTCATCTTTCAGGTGTAGTATTGAGTATATGGTGAAGGTTAGGACCAATTAATTTGATTGAATTTTGTATTTTGGTATATAGCTTTGTGTGAAGATTTTGAATTTAGATGCTTCAATAATTTATTTGGTGTTTGAATGCTATATATATATATATATATATNCGATTGAAATTATTTTTTAATCTTCAACAAACCCTCCTACTAGGTTTTTGAGTTCCTTCCAAGGCCCGGTCGGAAAGGTGTGATAGATTTCACTTGTAAATCTTCTTTTAATTCACACAGATATAAAATTTGTCCTTTTTTCATTTTCAACTTGAACTACACTCCAACGAGTTGAATCCAAATCTATAGCTTTGTTCCATTGTGTTTCGGTTCTGCTATCTTCCAAAAGTATCATTTCATACACATTTCATTATTTGTTTGATCGCTATCATGATTATGAAACCATTTCATGCTTCTCGAATGCAATGACATAATGAAAAAAAAGTTAATCCCAAAATTTTCTCAGTCAAATCAAGATTAAAAATAACGAGTTTAAAAAAGATATTTGCAGTGCCACGGTGATAAATAAATATGATTCATAAGTGATCTTAATGGCATGTTGGCCACATATTCCTAAAGTAGTTTAAAATTTTAAGTTTCGATGGTTTCAGCTATGATTCATTTGGAACTAATCCAAAACTCATAATATTTTTAGGTTTATACAATTTAAACAGTTTTAGCTGTTTTGAGTGAAACTTGGAGGTTAAATTTCACACCCGTCATATTTTAATGAAAATTCATTAAATATCTTAAATATTTGTCAAAGTTCTACGATAGTCTATAAAAACGATATCGTTAAATTTTACATGGATTAAAATTTAAATCTCAATTAGATAATTCTTTGTTCATACTTTTTTTGAAAAAAAATTATAACAAAGAGTAACCAAAATTGGATCTTAAAGATGATCAAACTAAAAATTTATGTGGGCATGGAAATCAACCCAGAGTTTCAAAACTTAATTCAAATAATAAGAGTTGATACTACAATAAACACAAGGAAAAGGATAAAACTGTGCAAAAATCCTTAATGCATCAAGTAATCAGGTAAGCTTTCCCAAAATCTTGAATTTCATATGTATTATAAGTTGAGCCAACATAAGAAATTTCTCTTGTTTCATACTTAAAATATATTTTTTGAAATATTTTATAATAAACGAGTAAACAATTATAAAAAAAAACAAAAAGCTGAACCTTGAAACTGATTATTGAAACTACAATTTCATGATGGGACTAGGACCCAAACTAAACATGACTTTTATAACTTTGTTTCAAACAATAAGAGTTGAGGAATACAGTAAACACAAGGAAAAATATAAAACAATGCCTAAGATCTTAAATGTGTATTGTGATGAGGTAACCTTCCATATAATTAAAAAATATCTAATACTTTCTACAAATCAAGGCAGCAGTGATATAATTAAATGCAGCAAACAAGTAAGGTATAACTTGTGTCAATTTACTGTAAATCATATTTTTATAGGAAATGCTTGACAAATCTTGAAATGTATTCAAAAATAAAACCCAAGATGTTACCAAAATGTACCCATTCAGAAGTAAAATTTGTTAGTTTACTTAATTTTGGTTAAAGTTTATCTAAGTGATAAATGTTTGACGGCCCAAACTCTCACCCATCGAGACGTCATCCGCTTTGGCCTACTAATCTCACGATTTTTTCTTATTAGTGCAACTTTCTAATACGTCACCCATCCCAAGGGTACTCTCATACAAGGAGCCTTAACTTTGAAGTTTCTAATAAAATTTCCATCGTTACACCAAATGGTGTCCAGATAATTAAGCGTTCAACTTCATTCTACCTAAGGGGCTTCACCATCTCTCCCGCTCAAGTAACTGATGTCTTCGTTGATATTCTTAACCCAGAATCATTTACCAGGTAGATAGAATTCTAACCATAGCACCTTATAGATTCAAGAGATGACTCCCATTATATAGTACTTTGTCTCATCTAGATTTGAAGATGTGGTTCTTAAAGCACAGCACTTTGTTCTATATGATGCTTAGTTTCGCTCTTCAAGCTGGTGTAATGTCCTAATATCATTTATAACAGTTTGAACTTCACCCATCAAAATGTTTTTTCGCTTTAGCCTAATAGCCTCACGATTTTGTCACATTGATGTAATTTCACAGAATATCATCCATCTTAAGAGTGCTCTCTACGAGCTTGCTTAACATTGAAGTTTCTAATGAAATTTCAGCCGTTATACTAAAAAAAACCTTCATGTTTATGTATTTAGCTGCATTTTGCTTAAGGGGCTTCACAAAAAAACATAGCAGAAAAATTATAAGTGGAGCTTCCCAACATTATTTGAGTTATCTTAAATTTAGTGCTCAAGATAAAGCAAATATTTTTCCAATATAGAGCAACTAATACACAATTTATTTGGCAAACATAATTACAATAATATACATAAGTAATATAAGTTAAATTCACAACTTTAAACTTTAGCTTGTGTTTGAGAGTTCATACAATACCAAAATAATTAAATAAGCATAACATAACAAATCAAATCTCATTAGATTACAATACAAAGGATTATTCATTGCTAAACCTCTTTCTTTTCCTGTGATTATCGACAATTTTAATTTTCATAAACTAGTAACAAAAAATAACCGATTAGCAGAGCTAACAGGTATATGCATGTGGACTCTCACTTCTAACAAGTATCCAAAAAAACAAAATAAAAATGAATATCTAAAACTTAATAATACCATAATATCATCTTAGTAGTTAATTTAAGAGCACTATATTCATAGAAAAAAGGAATATTGCTTCAAAAAATAATATTTAACTAAGTAGACCTCAATCATACCAATTGACCAATATGTTGACCGAGCTTAATGTAAATTCCTCCATTGCGAAAGCACAATTCTTGCAGCCTAAGTGCGCATCTATTATGCACTTCATGCTTGGCTTTAGACCACTCAAGACTCCCCTCCTTAAGCCCCCGCAAAGAATATCCATAGTCTGAATAAGAAAAGTAAGAAAAGAAAATTGATTTTTTAAGAGGAAAAAAGGTTAGTCAAGTAAAATAAATTATTATTTAAGTCTAAAAAGAATTGTTAAGGCAATAAACTTCAACAAATAATAGGTGAAACAAAGAAAACCAAGACAAGTTGATTTAATGCATCTTGTCAATCAATAAAACCAACTTAAAAGCCTTACTGTAAGATTTAAGGCTACAACCCAAGGGAAAGACCAAAGAATAGGCCCAATACAAGAGCCCACTAATAAGTCCATATATTAAAATAATTTGAATGTAATTTATATTTAATTTATTTTTGTTTTGGTGTTTGTATGGTCAACATTAGCAGTAAGAAATTAAAAATGAGTGATTGGAGCTAATCTTTCATTGATGGTCATCAACCCCACTTTTCTTTTTTTTTTCCCTTCAAAAGTTTTCAGCCTAGGGGATTAATAATGCCTGTAAATATAAGCTAAAATGCTTTATAATTTCAATTATTGAGTAAAGTAATGCACTTTTCTTAATCTTGGAGCTTGGTTTTACCTTTCCTTTTGTGAGATAAGATGGTTATAATTGTTTTTATTTTTTTTATATGTTATTCTATTAAATTCCCACTCTTAAACCTTTTTCACATCTTTCTCTGCATCTTTATCATCTTCTGCGACCAGCCCCGACCCAACCTAAACCTCACACCTACTCCAAAATCCTTGTTGAAGCTCTCCGCCAAGCTAGGTAAGATAAGAACTTAGTCTTTTTCTCAACAGCTCGACACCCACATAAAGTGCGCCAAATCCAGTCATCTACTCCATATGACTAAATATCCTAAGCTAGTCATTCATTAGAACTGTAAGCCATTTACCTCACGAAAGCCCATTCTCAAAGTAATATTCTAAACCAGCCCAAAATAGCCTAAGTTGGTCTAGTCTTAGCATTTCTGCTAGCATACCCCTTTGAGTTCCTCATCACTTTATCATAAACTCCACCACACATCCTCAACATTAAAATAAAGATTCAAAGTCTCCACTCAACCTCACTAAAAGGTCACATGTCACCTGTCACTATCACAAGGCTATTCCAAGTAAACCTACATACTTCCCACTCTTAAACTTTTCTCACATCTTTCTCTGCATCTTTATCATCTTCTGCGACCAGCCCCGACCCAACCTAAGCCTCACACCTACTCCAAAATCCTTGTTGAAGCTCTCCGCCAAGCTAGGTAAGATAAGAACCTGACTTTTTAGCTCGACACCCACATAAAGTGCGCCAAATCTAGTCATCTACTCCATATGACTAAATATCCTAAGCTAGTCATTCATTAGAACTGTCAGCCATTTACCTCATCGAAAGTCTATTCTCAAAGTAATATTCTAAACCAGCCCAAAATAGCCCAATTTGGTATAGTCTTAGCATTTCTACTAGCATACCCCTTTGAGTTCCTCATCACTTTATCATAAACTACGCAACACATCCTCAACATTAAAATAAAGATTCAAAGTCTCTTCCACTCAACCTCACTAAAAGGTCACAGGTCACCTGTCACTACCTCACTAAAAGGTCACATGTCATCTGTCACTATCACAAGGCTATTCCAAGACAACCTACATACATATAAACAAAGGTAAAATTAATCATGTTAAATAAATAAAATTTTGTATGAGTTCAATGCATGGATAATAAATCAAAATTATTATTACAAGCATCTTGAAATAAAATCGATAGATTGGAGCTTAATCTTGGCCCAAAATTTTCATTAAATTGAATACAAACATATAGAAAAAGATCCTCCTAGACAATTATTTTTTGTGAGTGCTAACTATTATAAATTTAACATTTGAATTAAAAAAGACGCCCATAACATAATACCAAATGCTTTTTCCAACAATGTTTACATCTCCGAAGTAGAAGTCATCGACAACACCTTATTCTTCCAGACATTTGAATTATTCAAGAGGTACACATTCTTGAGCAGGGACATCTCAGAGGGCATTAAATGATATAAAGTGCAAGATGTTGCTTTTAAAAAGTCTTTTTCTTGTAGTATCAGATTTAGAAATTCTTTAAAAAATAATAATTATTATTTTTTTAATTTCTATGTTTTTAAACATTATTTTGGATGATTTTCATTTATGATTCTGAATACTCTTAGAAGCCACACAGGCGCTCGTAGCAAATAAATGGCCAAGTGTCATTTCTATTGACATAAAATAACATTGATGTTTTCATAACATAGTAGACCTAAAGCCACTGATTGCGCCAAAATGTACTGGCTTGATGGTTGGGAGCTACTCCCCCGTCACACTATCACTATTAGCTAGCCTGGTTGTGATTATCGCTCACTAGGCCATCTCCAAAAAAAAAAAAACCCACCAATTTTCCCACTATTCCAAGAATTCCTACAGGAGAAAGTGAGCGGATAGAAAACATGAAATGGGCAATAAGGCATGTGAGTTTTATAGATTGAATTGAGAGAAGAAATTAAATTCTTTCATATATTTTCTGAATGAATAAAAAACCAGATTACAACATATATTTATATACATGACGACCAGCCTGAATCGTGGAACAAATTCCACAATGATGGTAATTTCTAAACAGTCAAATATCTAACAAAATATGTCACAATCAGGAAAATATCTAATAAAATCTGACCTAATAAGAGCAAATACTTGAGTGAATAACTCCTAATAAATACATAATAATTGCCTCATAAAATTACGATGATTTACACTCCCCCTTAAGTTGGGTTGTACAAATTGCACATGTCTAACTTATTACATAATTCTTCAAAGTTGATTCTTGGGAGAAACTTAGTGAGGATGTTTGTTGTTTGATGTCGTGAAGGAATGTATGCAAGCTCGACGACTCCTCTCTCAATGTTTTCTGAGATGAAGTGTCGATCGATCTCGATGTGTTTCGTTCTGTCATGGTGTACTGGATTCTTTGCAATGTTGATGGCTATCTGGTTGTTGCATTGTAGTTTGATTGTTTTTTCGGTTAGCATTATGAATTCGCTAAGTATTCTTTGAATTCATATTCCTTCGCAGATCCCGAGTGCAAGAGCTCTGAATTTAACTTCAACGCTGCTTTTTGATACCACAGACTGCTTCTTGCTTATCCAAGTAACTAGGTTTCACCAGACATAAGTGCAATAGTCGGAAGTCTATCGTCGGTCTGAGACATCCCCTGCCCAGTTTGCGTCTGAATACACTTCTATTCTTCGTCCTTATTCCTTTGAAACAGTAGCCCTTTGCCTGGAGTCATCTTGAGGTATCTCAAGATTCTGTAGACTGCATTCATGTGTTTTTCCGTAGGACTGTTTATGAATTGACTAACAACACTAACAGAAAAATCAATGTCGGGTCGTATGTGTGAGAGATAGATGAGTCGTCCTATGAGTCGCTGATATCTCCCCCTATCCACAGGTGCGTTATTTTTCTCAGTGTCGATCTTCTTGTAGGGATCCATAAGAGTATCGACGGGTTTGCAACCGAGTATACATGTTTCTTTCAACATGTCCAATGTATATTTCCGTTGTGACACAAATATTCCTTATTTTGATCGAGCTAGTTTCATGCTGAGAAAGAACTTTGGGTTTCCAAAGTCTTTGATTTTGAATTCCCGAATAAGAAGCTTTGTCATATTTGTGAGTTCTTCTTTGTGATTTCCAGTGAGAATGATATCGCTGACGTATATGATTAAAATTGCAATCTTCTTTTCGGGAGAGGTTTTCACGAAGAATGTAATTTGTCTGACACTGAGTATACCCGTGTTTTGTCACAGATTTTGCAAATCTATCGAACCATGCTTGGGGAGATTGTTTGAGGCCGTACAATGATTTTTGGAGTTTGCAGACTTTGTTGTTTGGAAAGAATGCTTCTAGTCCGGGAGGTGCTTCCATGTAAACTTTTTCTTCCAAATCGCCATTTAGGAAAGCATTTTCACGTCAAGTTGATTTAGCTGTCAGTCTTCATTTGTCACAAGTGAGAGCAAAATTTTGATGGTGTTAAGTTTGACCACAGGGGCAAAGATTTCTTGGTAATCAATACCGTAGGACTGTGAAAAACCTTTTGCTACGATACGTGCTTTTAATCTCTCAATTGTACCATCTGCCTTGTGTTTGACTTTGAAGATTCATTTGTAGCCGATTGCTTTCTTTCCCTTTGGCAGGTCTGAAACTGTCCATGTATCATTCTTTTGTAGAGCTCATACCTCCTCATTGACGGTCATTTTACACCTCGGGTGTTTGAGAACTTCATCAATGGTGTTTGGAACTTGCATATTGTCGAATGCAGTGAAATAGACTCGATAAGTTGAAGATAATCTTTCATAAGACACAAAATTGGAGATTAGATGCATCGTGTGGTTGTACCTGAGTGGAGGTCCGAGTCATAAATTATAGGTATAGTAGATTCATGTTCGAGTGTGTTCATACCTGAGTGGATTTCTGTAGGAGTTGGATCCGATTCTGACTCTTGAATTGGTGTTGGATGTGATGGGTGGTATATGTGTTTGTTGTGCGTGGGAGTTGGTGCAAGAATGGGTAATGAGTTGGACACTTGAGGACTAGACAGACACTGATTGTTAGGTACATTTTCACGTGAGTTTGATGAACTTGTTGGATCTGAGTCGGGAGATAATGAGTTCGATTCAAGAGACAAAGATTGGTGTGTGGTGGTATGAAATCGTTCTCCCCAAGACTGATATTCCCTTAACGTTTCCCCCTGAAATTATAATTGGGGTAGTATGGCTGATTTTCAAAGACGGTGACATCCATAGTGTTGTAGGTTTTTCTTCTGAGAGGATAGTAGCGCTTATACCCTTTTTAAAGAGGCGAATAGCCAAAGAAAATACATCTAGTAGATTTATGGTCAAGTTTGTTGCGATTGTGTGAATGAATGTGAACAAAAGAGAAGCAACCAAATACTTCAATAGGTAGATTTTGGGTAATTGTCTTCGTGTGAGGAAACGATTTGAGAAGGAGTTGACTGGACTTTGAAATTTGAGGACCCGAGAAGGTATCATGTTGATGAGGTAAGCTGCAGTGGATACGTCACCCAAAAAAACCTTAGGCATGTTAGAGGAAAACATGAGACAACGGGCCACTTTGAGAAGGTGGCGGTTCTTGCGTTCGACGATCTCATTTTGTTGAGGAGTATCGACGCAAGAACTGAGATGGATGATACCTTTAGAGAAGTGATAAGAGCCGATGACAGAAGCGAAGTACTCCTTTGCATTATCAGTCTTGAGTGTCTGGATGAAAGTTTGGAATTGTGTTTGGATCATTGAGTAAAATTATTCAAATATGTGACCGACTGCAGATTTATCTTTCATAAGAAATAACCACGTTAGTCGAGCGTCATCATCAATAAAGGAAACAAACCACCGAGTCCCGGTAAGGGTTGTAACACGGGATGTGCCCCAGATATCGCTGTGAATGAGTGCAAAGAGTAGGGAAAAAGTGTAACCAACACGTGAAAATGACGTGCGAGTGTTTGTCCAGTTGACAAAATTCACATTGAAAAGAACAAATATCTTTATTGATAAATGAATTTAGAAATAGTTTTGTAAGATACATAAAATTTGGATGACCGAGACGAAAATGTCATAACATAATCTCGTAATCTTTATTGACACTAGAATCGAAGATAAAATGATGGGTAGACAAATGTCCGTAGCGAGATCGTGGTGGAGAAGCACCGTTGATGACGTAGAGACCCAATCACAACTCAGCATTGTCAATCGTCGTCCCCGAGTCCGCATCCTGAAATTCACACGCGGTAGGGAAAAAATTTAGCAATACACCTCAACTTTCCGATGGATATTAAATTGCAATTTAAAGTAGGAACATGAAGCACAAATCGAAGTATAATGTTTTAGGTGATGCGCACGGAGCCGAAGCAGGTGACTTTGGAGATAGAGTCATCGACAACACGGATTGTTGAGTTGTCTCCGCACGACAAATAGTCATGAAGAAGGGAAGCATCGCTAGTCATGTGATGAGAAGAGCCGAAATCCATGATCCACTGATCGAAGGACCCTTGATTGACTGTGAAGGCATGGTATAACGCACATTGCTGCGCGAGCAGACCGGTTATGGGGTAGGGAACAACCAGATCAGATGGTTTGCCTATCAGTTTGTGCAGTAAATCGAGTTGCTTTTTCCTGAATGGACTGACCGCTGGTGCAGGAAGGTCCTCGACAGCGACGATACTGTTGGCACGGGGAACGCAATCAGACCGAGGCTTCCAATCGACTGGCTTTCCATAAAGCACCCAACATGTGTCTTTATAATGGTCTGGTTTGCGGCAATGGTCGCACTAAGGACGACCCTTGTGTGATAGGTTGTCGCTGTGTCGAGGCGGAGAAACCCGAGCTGCAAGGGCGGAGGAGTCAAAGGAGAGATTGGGCGAGGTGGAGATAAGCCCAAGCATGACTTTCTGGCGGCTTTCTTTGCGGTGAACCTCAGAGAAAGCCTCGCGAATGCTCGGTAGTTGTTTGAAGCCTATTACACGAGAGCGAACATGATCGAGACAGTTGTTGAGGCTGAGAAGAAATTTGAATATCTTTTTTTTGATCGATGATCAGACGGTATAAGTTGGAGTCCGGAGTGCATGACCAAACATGGACTTCATACATGTCAACATACTGCCAGTAACATGAGAGAACATTAAAATATTGAGTCACAGATTGATCATCTTGGAGAAGATCGTTGAGGATTGACTCGATCTCGAAGGGCTTGGATGTGTTATCCGAGTGAGAGTATGTCTCTCGAGCAGCATCCCAAATACTTTTGGTCTTATCGTAGAGAAGAAAATTTTTGCCGATGTCTTTGGTCATGGAATTGATTAATCAAGATATGACTATGTGGTTTTTTGCATTCTATGTCCGGAATTTTGTGTCATATTTGGTCAGAGCGACGGCAGCGTTGGTGATATAGTCGTTCTTGCCTCTGTCGCAGATAAACATCATGACAGATTGAGACCACTTGAGATAGTTCTGACCGTTGAGTTTGTGACCAGTGATGAGGGAGGAAGTGTCATCGATTTCGATTGGAACAGGGGCAGAAGAGGCGGAGAATATTTCTTGGGAGGAAGAGGAAGAGGTAGTCATACCGAAAAGGATTGACATGTCTCTGATACTATGTGAGTTTTAGAGAATGAGTTGAGAGAAGAGATTGAATTCTTTCATATATTTTCTGAATGAATAAAAAACCAGATTACAACCTATATTTATATATATGATGACCAGTCTGAATCATGGAACAAATTTCACAATTATGGTAATTTCTAAATAGAGAAATATCTAATAAAATTCTATCCTAATTGGGGAAATATCTAATAAAATGTGACCTAATAATAACAAATAATTTAGTGAATAATTCCTAATAAATACAGAATAATTGCCTCCTAAAATTACGATGATTTTACAAGGCAAAAATGGACTTTCAAAGTCTTACCAGGTGTGATCCTTTGCATCAACCTAACATCTTCCGTGCCATCAAATAGTTTAGAGTAGGAAAAATCCAAACAAAAAACAGGCATATATAGATGATTGAGAGAGAGAGAGAAAACAAAACCCAAGCTACAGGATCAAATTATCGAGAGAAAGTGCAATATGAGGTATAATCACCAAATCTTAGAAAATAAAGGGGCCGTGTGATAGAAAAAAGTTGGAAAGAGAGTAGGACTCACAACCTAACCCAGAGGAACATTAATTGTGTAATAAGGAAGATAGGAACATATGGCATAAGGTTTGGTGCACGGACCGAAGGCAATGGTGGCGGCTGTGACCGAATCGCGCAGGACGCGCATGGGAACGAGGGTGCATATCTTGAAGGCAGTGGAGAGGTCGTCGGAGGTGGAGATGGTCGCGCTCACGGCTGCCCCACTGAGAAGCGCTGCCCCAACAGCCACCTTCGCCCCGACTCGCCGCCACATTTCCTCCAACCAATGTGCGCGGTTCAAAGATACAGAATGCTCCGGAAATCGTTTAATTTAATTTTAATAATTAATGATTAAATAATTAAAATACCGATATTTGTATTTCTTTTTATCTCATAAAATTTGACAAATTGAATATACATGAGATTTACTTACCTAATATAAATTCTTTATGATATATATAATATTTTATATTTATTTATCCAAAATCTAGCGTGAATTACATCAAAGATTATAGTTTATCTTAAATAAATCAATATTAATTATAATTTTGATAACATGTAAAGATTTGAGTGCTATACAAGTAAAAACAAAAATTAATATACTGGATATTTATTTAAGTATATACAATAATTTGGAGCATGTTTTGTGAATTCTTCGCATATCAAGGTTTGCTAAATTTTGTGCTTATTAAATCTTATAAATAATTTACTGAAGTAAATGTTACTTGCAATTAAATTGTTTGATTTTTTTAATGTTGTGGGATTTAAGGTTATCATTTCAAATAAGTATCATATATCATGTCATTTATATTTGGTGGATCTTGAGTCAAACTATAGAAAACTATTTGATAAAGATTCTTTTGTCAACTTACGTCAACTACCATGCTTACTGATAAAGATTCTTCTGTCAACTTACGTCTGATATATTAGTCCCATTAGACAAGCATTTATCCCATTTTTATATGGTTCCATTAAACAAATCAATCCATGCTTACTGATAAAGATTCTTCTGTCAACTTACGTCAACTACCCCCTCTGACTAAATAAAGTTGGGACATGACAACTTGGGTTGACAAAAGCATGAGATACTAATCAATTATTTCCCCCACCATTCACTCTTAAGCTTAGATAATAATTTCATAAATTTTAAAAATTAAATATATTGTTATTATACACTAAGTATATATAGGTAGCGCCTAATGAATAACCTTAATTAAACAAAATTTCTTGTAATAAAGAGGGATAATTAACCACAGAAGCTTGTACATATGGGAAACCTCAAGCCCCTTATCTTAAAGTTTCTGCAAATAAAAGTGAAATCTCTGAGAGGTGTCTTATCTACTATGTATTGTGCCTTCTTAAGCTTTGAGTTAGAACCTCATTGTAAACTCCCTCATTCTCATTTCATCTTTCTTTTCTAAACTCTAAACTCTAAACCCATTCTAATTTTTGGAACCCACACTTATCAAGTATTTGTTGCCATATGCTAGCCCCTTGATTGACCAAGTGAGAGTAAATTATGATGCAACATATATTAGTTTGACTTATTATATTAGTCATCCATGTATGAGTTTCAAATAGAGATCAACATGTATAAACATGTCTAATTACAAGTTACCCATCCTTGCATTACAACATCTCGACATTAATAGGCAATGTAGATAGATAATGCAGATTATGTTGATGTAAAAGAGAAAATATCCATCACCTGTGAAAAATTTTCTAAGAAAAGTAAATTTAAAGCAAATCACAACATTTTCAAATGTTAAATTTTAGGCGTTAGAGTTTTTAGTTTAGGGTTTCAGGTTTAAAGTTTAAGGTTTAGGGTTTAGCGTTTTTAGTTTAGGGTTTCAGATTTAAAGTTTAGGGTTTCAGGTTTAAAGTTTAAAGTTTAGGGTTTAGGGTTTAGCGTTTTTAGTTTAGGGTTAAGGGTTTAGGGTTTCAGGTTTAAAGTTTAGGGTNGTTCCTTGCTCGATGAATTTGTTCATATACTTGTTCATGACCAAGATATTCAAATACTATTTTTGTGATGTTCTTCTCCTACCATACTAGGATGGTTTGACTGGAGTGCATGATTATGACAATGTGTATTATTATTTTTTCAAGTTTAGGATGGAAGTCTAATCTCCCCTTAGACTGTGAATTGTCTCAAAAAAAGATGTAAGTCTCCATTGACAGACTAAAAGGGCTAAAACTTCGAATCCTGAATGCCATTAGCCATGACTTTCTATAGAAGATGTTTGAAAGTGTGTTCAACTAACATTTTGGATTATTCTATCTTTTAATATATTTCTAATGCATTTTCCTTTATGTTTTGTAGTTCCTCTTATTGAAGGCCCATTGTTTGACAAGACAGTGGTTGCATAATTAAAGAAGTAACATGAGAGAGGANAACTTATTTAAAAAGTGGCTAAAATAGTCCTCTTAAATAATTTGAGGATTATGTTAGCTCCATACTAAATAAGCCTTAATGACTAAATTGACACTTTTCTAAATTATGGGACTAAAGTGGCTCCTTTAAAAAATTGGGAGACCATTTTATCACTTTTCTCAGTAAACTTTGGCTCCAATCAGGTTTCACTAAATCAAATCCTAAAAATATACGTAAGAAAACAAAAAAAACATTTAGTTACTATTTTCTACTTCAAAATGTGCTAGATTAATTAAAAGGAATCAGTTGCGTTACCTCAAGATCTATAACAACTCTTTCCCTTAGTTCCTTTACAATGGATGCGTTGGATTAACCTCTAAAACCCTCTTTCCATGCATGTAAGCCTGCTTGCTAGAATCTCAGAGAGTCTAAGCGAGCATGATCTTCTCCATATTTGCACTCCTACCATATTTGGATGTGACCACAACTCACGGAGTGTTGTCCAAATAGTTGTTGATCTTTACAGAGTCAACATTCTCCCTAGCGAAAGTAGTCTATAATATTTTGTATATTTTGACACATATGCTAAACTTGATAAAATTTGTTATAGAATAAGAAATGCTTGAATATCATTTAAGTGGTTTCGTAGATTTTGTTTGTCAACTTGTGTAGATTTATTTCTCTTATAAATTACATTATTGCTTGCATTTATTAGTATGTGCCATTTTTTGTATCATGTTGTGATATTTGATATATAAAAATTGTGAGCATTTATATGCTTTTGTATCATAAATATGTGCAAAAAAGATAAAAATAGAAGAGTTGCAGCTGGTTGTTGTTGAGCGGCTGTATGTTATGTGCTATCAAGTAGAGTTATAAGAGAATGTGCACCCATGTAATTATCCATTTGTGCATTTGATATGCCTAAACAGATGTTAACAAGTTGAGGTATAAGTGGAAGAAGAGTTATTAGGGACATAGATGAATATAAATAAATGAGTTATATATGAAAATTTATTTTTATTTTATTTTCCTGCACTTATGATATCATATTTCTTATATTGTTACTCAACACATGTCAACCACAATTATAATTTCTTGTTTTGGCACTGTGATATATATTATACATGATTTTTCACAATGTTTAATTTATTTTCTTTGAACATATGTATATTTTTAATATTAAAAATTACCGTAGATTTTGAGTAGCCTACTGAGGTGTATTTGCTCGTCATTGCTTTACTCACATGTTTTGTTTTAGAGAAATGTAAGACTTATGTTGAGTAGAGACTGCGGTCACAGGGGCGCTAAAGTCACCGGGAGAGAAGAGGGGAGGGTTAGGGCACGAGGGAGAGGGAGAGGGAGAGATAGAGAGGGATCAAAGATTATGACACGTTCGGGGGCATAGTGAATTTTGGCGGCATAAAGAATTCTTTCCAATAGCTTACAAACGACTTTAACTCCGTAGGCTATTAATATTAACACCAGCTGTAGTGACTGTCAGTTACTACAAAAGCTCATCGATTAATGCCCCGCTAAATGGCGGGTTCGTAAATAACCAATGACATATGACCATTGGTTTTTATGTGCTTATAAACGAGGTGAATGTGTTGGTTATAATAATAACAATTTTTTCTCAGAAACTAATATACTGTTCATAAACGATGGTATGTCTGGTTGTTATGCCATTGAAAATAACTCAACACATACTACATTAGCAGTCATTACAATAGTGGCCTAAATATTTAAGAAAATATATGGTGAAGCAAAGGATCTTTCAAAGAGGAAGAAGAGGAAGAATATGAGAATTAAAGACAAGTGGGATGTCAATGCTCCGATGTGAACTCAGGTGGACCTCCATTGTTGGCTCCACAACTCATGAATAGTGAGTTCAATGATTTAAAATAATTTCTCTCTTGCGATGAACTATGGAAACACAAATTGTTAGTACTAAATGTATTTTCATGTTGATATTTTTTACCAATAAAAATAAAATAGTTTTAGTGGAGATATGTTTTTATAGTTTTTACAGTGTTCAGTGAAAAGAATGTGGAGGCTTCCCAATATACTACTATTTTAATTTTTTACTAATAAAATTAAAATAGTTTTAGTGGAGATATGTTTTAAATTTAACAAGGTTTCTATAAACCTTGATTTCTAGCCTTTATGAATGTTTTTTTTCCCTTCCAAGGACCATGATCGGGCCCTTCTATGTAATTGTTGTACTTAATCCTTATATAAATAAAAATAAATTTGTTACCTTTATTAAATAATTTTTTGAGGTCTATTTTGATATGAAATGTGAAGTGTTTGAAATTATTGGATTGCATTTGTAATGATGAATAACATTTTTAAAATAAAAAATAATTATTTGAAAATTCATTTAAAAATTGAATCAAATAATTTAAAATAAGCACCATTAAAGTGGAGAGTGTCATCTCAATTACCTAATATCTCTGCCTTTAAAAATAGGTAGGTGCTAATAATGTATGATATTTTCTAGNGACATAAGCCCTAACTCCTTTTAGGATCTTGAGGTTGTTCATTCGGTAAGATGTAAATCCTTCTATCTTCTTAGACTATTTGCATGATTATATATTATGCTAGTGTAAGCCCTAAATTTTAAATAATTTGTGGGAGTAAACACTTAAATAACATAATAAAGCCAAATAATAGTATTGTTTGGGAAGTCATTGAGGTACCCCTCAAAATTTATGACATCCCCTATTTTTCGCCCATTTGGCCTCCAAAATAACTGTTACTACTCGAACCCTTTTCACTTGACTTTCCCACGACCAATTGTAAGAATTTAACTTTGAATTCTTGAAGACGAAACCTCTAATCTTAATTGAAAGTTTTCTTAAGTGACTTTAGACGCTTAAGATGTAATTAACTATTAGGTTTGCCCTTATAGAAAATTAGGAAACCAGATAATATAAAACATATCTAATCTATATAACATGACCCGACAAACCTTCATGCAATTTCATGATACTTGTCATTGTATCAAGCCCCGAGCTCGTCGAAGTTGGAAGAAGGCACTCAAGCTTCAAATTTCTTCAACATAACAAAGACACGATAAGAAAAGAGGCGACTAGTGGCTTTAGGGTGAGGAACAACAAGGGTTTCGACTGTATGTAGATGAGTTAGGGTTGATTGCATGAGTGTCATAGGGGAGAAGATCACATATGCTTAATATTTAAAAGCTTTGATTTGCACATTTCTAGTTTGTATGTAAAACTATATTAATGTGAGTGTTCTTTTTAGGTGACATTGACGTCCCAAATGTGCTCGCACGGTCTAATTCATTATCCGGGGTTGTCCGGACAAATTCATCAACGACTAGGTCAATTTATGCCAACTTCACGCGTGACGTGACAAATAACATTCATCAATCCAATCCGAGTCATCTAACAAGCAAAATGCCGATCGGCCTTCGCCTAAGCGAGAGCTAAATTCTAACAGGACTAACTTGGCAGCACGTCCCTCAACACATATCGATAGATCTCAAATTAGTATCACGAGTGCTTTCATTTTATTTTAAATTTGATTTTGATATTGGTTAGCGAATTGTTTGTGGATTGTGGTATATGTGTACATGGTGTTTGTGTGTCTTGTGTGTGAATTGTGGTGTGCCAAAGAATTAAAACCCCTAAGTCAAAGTACAAGGAGTCAAGAAGCGATTCAAATTTCTAAGTGGTGCTGATCCCGTACTAGTCTTTTAGGAGAGTCAGTAGAGAAGTCCTATGACTAGATCCTATGCTCTAGAGAGGGAAACATACCTCGCCAAAGTGAGGTCAAAAAGGTGTCATGTGACCAGAAATGAAACAAAAGACAATATGAGCCATCAACAACAAAAAAGCCGACTCAATGCGATAGCCATTCCCACTGTGGAGTCTACCCACTGGAAGGGCTAGCTCCTATGCTCTAACAAAGAACTAAAGACTCCTCATCAGAGATTAAAGATAGTCAACGAGGCTGGATCAGTTGACCAAACCCTACCAACCAAGCTCAACTGATTGAGTTGACCGAGCAGAGCCAAATCAGCCAAGTTTAGTAGGTTAAGCCAGAAAACAATAATATGATAAGACCACTTATAAAATATCAAGAATATCCAGTAAACACTTTCCATAAATGGAGGTAGGAATATAATGCCACTATTGTATTAACTTTTTTATTAATAGCACAANAGATTATTTCAATTGAGTTAAGATTCCATGGGATTTTTTCCCATATCAAAATTTTTCATGTGAAAATTGAGATGTCCCCTCCCACACATCACAACTTTAAAATACTAATCGCCACATAACTTCTAAAGTTAATGNTTTTCCCATATCAAAATTTTTCATGTAAAAATTGAGATGTCCCCTCCCACACATCACAACTTTAAAATACTAATCGCCACATAACTTCTAAAGTTAATGAAGAATTGGGATTATTTATAAAAAAAGAAACACTAACATCCGTCAAAGACGAAGAACACTCTCCTTAGCTGTATCAGCCGTTCGTGAATCGATGATGGATGATGAATCCAGTCATTCATCTCAGGCCAAGTCTGTAGGATAAGATGATAAGCCGACGTGGCACCTTTTAAGCTTGCTTGTTCGGCTCGATTGTTNACTCTAATCATTTGCGTCTCCCGTTGCCTTTTGACTTTCCAGGTAATCAGCTAGAAAGATGGCTAAGCAGTAGCAGTCACATGTCGTCGGAGAGCTNAAAGAAGACACATATATGAGAAAACAACTGTGTGTGTCTATTTGTTTAGCTCAATTGTGTAGTAGTTGTAATATAATTGTTTATGAAAAGAATATACTTTTGATATTGTGCTAATGTGCTATTTGTAAGTTAATTATTTCAGGTATAATCACTCATATATTAAAATAAAAATTACATTCAAAATTCTAAAAAACTCACAAGTTCAAATATTACAAATATAATTAACAGCTGAATTTATTCCATCGCTCAAGAACTCTTCCAAGGCAGCGTTAATCTTTTGCTAAAAATTTATAATTTATCCGCGCCAGAATTCTAAATCATTTGCCTCCTGCTGCCTTTTGACTTTCCAGGTAATCAGCTAGAAAGATGGCTAAGCAGTAGCAGTCACATGTCGTCGGAGAGCTTATTTTTTTAGGAGCGGGGTCGCCGCAGAGCTTTTCGATCGGTTGCTGCATTTAAGGATGGGTGCGTGCTTCAGTAGGAGTAAAGTCAGACGGCATCTGCCGTCGGGATTCGCACAAGGTTGCCGAGATCCTCCGCCGGAGCCGGAGGCGCCGCAGGAGGAGGCAGTGAAAGAAGTGCTCTCCGAAACTCCGAGGCTGAAAGCGTCACGGCCGTCCAAAGTGGAGGATATTGGAATCAAGAAGGAAGGGGGCAACGAAATCGGCAGGGATGACAGATCGGAGGGGGCTTCGGAGGTGGGCAGCACCAGTGAGAGCTTCTCTGTTTCTACATCTGTCACCGAGGTTACCGGGGAGGAGCNTCGGCCGTCCAAAGTGGATGATATTGGAATCAAGAAGGAAGGGGGCAACGAAATCGGCAGGGATGACAGATCGGAGGGGACTTCGGAGGTGGGCAGCACCAGTGAGAGCTTCTCTGTTTCTACATCTGTCACCGAGGTTATCGGGGAGGAGCGGCATGTGCCAGCGTCTCTAGCGAAGTTTCAGCGGAAGAGATCGAGCTCCTCCGGCGACATCCTGCTGAAGAGAGAGAGGATGACAGGCTCCGTCGCCGTCGTTGGATGTCGCAGCGGTAGATCATCGCCGTCACCTACCAGGCACAGGGAAGGCGGTGGTGGCGGAGGGAAAATGTACTCGGCGAGGAATGCGTCAACGGCTCCGAAGAGCCGCGTAAATTCTTTGTGGCGAGACCCGGGGGAGAGATCTGGAAGGAGATCTGTGTCGCCGGTGGCTAAGCCAAGCATCGGGGGGCAGTGTAGGGGGATTTCGGCGGTGAGGGCGAACGGGAAGTCATCTCCGCTGCGAGTCGCTGGGGGCCAAGCGGTACAAGGCTGCAGATTCGGCGGCGTAGGCGTCGGCGGCGGCAAGCGGGCGATAGCGCAGGGTATGGTGGAATGCGGAGGATCAGGAACGGCTATCGGGGGCAAGGAATCTCTGGAAAACCCCCTTGTCGCCCTAGAATGCTTCATCTTCCTCTAGAGATAAAAAAAGCTGGTTTGTTGTCGCAGTCGGTAGGTTTAGTTTTGGATTAGGGCTGCAGCCGCTGGCGTTTCTTTGCTGGTTAAAGTGGGACTAGGGCGTTGAGCTGCTATCCGGTCGATCTGGACCGGACGTTGCAGCTCGCAAAAGAACCAACTGTTTTAATTAAAGCGTAGCCAACGTTTTCATTCCTATCTTGTATTATGTATAGTTATATGCTGCCTGTCCTATTCGTTCAAGTAGGCCTAAAAGGACTTTGGATGCTCGTTATTCTTTTCGACTCTTCTTTTTTGATATCACAACTGTTTAATTTTTTAAAGAAAAATATTTATTTTTTATTATCACATTAAAATGTTACATAAATAAATATTAGAACTTAAGCGTGCTAAATATGTAAATATATAAGAATTATGTGGTGTATATGCGTAAATCTTTTTTTAAAAATTAAGTGACTCGAGTTCATTTAATGACACTCTAACCACAAATCAAAATTTGAATTCAAGTTCATTGCCAATCCTAATGATTTTTCATTAAACTTTTTTATATGGATANATAGAACTTAAGCGTGCTAAATGTGTAAATATATAAGAATTATGTGGTGTATATGCGTAAATCTTTTTTTAAAAATTAAGTGACTTGAGTTCATTTAATGACACTCTAATCACAAATCAAAATTTGAATTCAAGTTCATTGCCAATCCTAATGATTTTTCATTAAACTTTTTTATATGGATAAAGATTGATCATAACATTAGAGAGAGAGAGAGAGAGAGTTAATAATTTTATTCTGCCTTACAAGCAGGATCTTCATTTGTAAATGGTGATATGTGCGACTACTTTCTCTCTTACTGTGCTTTATCGTATAGATTTTGTTTGTTCAAGCAATATTATTATTTTGTTACTTACTATACCCGTAAAAGATCCCTAGAGTAGAGGACAGTAAACCACCTTTTTAGAAGAGACCTTACAACAAAACTCTACGCCCAACAATAACCAATAAATCGTTATTTCAAACGCACTTTTAGAACCCAAAATCACCATAGTAAGGAGCTTTTAGCTAGCTTCCTGGGGAGCAAGACGAGGATGTAAGCAGACGGAGGACAACTTCAGTCAACGATCAAGACAAAACATGAAGCGAATGATGAACCTCGACTAAACTTTCCATAGTCTTAATGAACATAAACCCTTAGGATTTTGAGGTTATTCATATCGTATGAAGTAAATNTGGTGGTGAGGGCGTTGAGCTGCTATCCGGTCGATCTGGACCGGACGTTGCAGCTCGCAAAAGAACCAACTGTTTTAATTNCGGTTAAAGTGGGACTAGGTGGTGGTGAGGGCGTTGAGCTGCTATCCGTTCGATCTGGACCGGACGTTGCAGCTCGCAAAAGAACCAACTGTTTTAATTAAAGCGTAGCCAACGTTTTCATTCCCATCTTGTATTAATGTATAGTTATATGCTGCCTGTCCTATTCGTTCAAGTAGGCCTAAAAGGACTTTGGATGCAAAACATCGTTATTCTTTTCGACTCTTCTTTTTTGATATCACAACTGCTTAATTTTTTTAAAGAAAAATATTTATCTTTTATTATCACATTAAAATGTTGCATAAATAAATATTAGAACTTAAGCGTGCTAAATGTGTATACATATAAGAATTATGTGGTGTATATGCGTAAATCTTTTTTTCAAAGTTAAGTGACTTTAGTTCATTTAATGACACTCTAATCACAAATCAAAATTTTAATTCAAGTTCATTGCCAATCCTAATGATTTTTCATTAAACTTTTTATATGGATAAAGATTGATCATAACATTAGAGATAGAGAGAGAGAGAGTTAATAATCCTATTCTGCCTTACAAGCAAGATCTTCATTTGTAAATGGTGATATGTGCTACTACTTTCTCTCTTACTGTGTTTTATCGTATAGATTTTGTTTGTTCAAGCAACATCATTTTTCTGTTACTTACTATACAGGTAAAAGACCCCTAGAGTAGAGGACAGTAAACCACTTTTTTAGAAGGGACCCTATAACAAAACTCTACGCCCAACAATAACCAATAAATCGTTATTTCAAACGCACTTTTAGAACCCAAAATGATCACAGTAAGGAGCTTGTAGCTAGCTTCCTGGGGAGCAAGACGAGGATGTAAGCGGACAGAGGACAACTTCAGTCGGCGATCAAGACAAAACATGAAGTGAATGATGAACCTCAGTTAAACTTTCCATAGTCTTAATGAACATAAACCCTTAGGATTTTAAGGTTATTCATATCGTATGAAGTAAATGCTCACATTATCTTTATGCTTTCACACAATCTATTGTCATGCGACATAAGCCCTAACTTCTTTTAGGATCTTGAGGTTGTTCGTTCGGTAAGACGTAAATCCTTCTATCTTTTTAGGCTATTTGCATGATTATATATTATGCAAGTGTAAGCCCTAAATTTTAAATAATTTGCGGAAGTAAACACTTAAATAACATAATAAAGCCAAATAATAATATTGTTTGGGAAGTCATTGAGGTACTCCTCAAAATCTATGACATCTCCTATTTTTTGCCCCTTTTGCCTCCAAAATAAATGTTACTACTCGAACTCTTTTCACTTGACTTTCCCACGACCAATTGTGAAAATTTGACTTTGAAATCTTGAAGACGAAACATCTAATATTAATCGAGAGGTTTCTTATGTGACTTTAGACGCTTAAGATGTAATTAACTATTGGGTTTGACCCTATAGAAAATTAGGAAACCAGATAATATAAAACATATCTAATCTATATAACATGACCCAACAAACCTTTCTGCAGTTTCACGATACTTGTCATTGTATCAAGCCCCGAGCGCATCGAAGTTGGAAGAAGACACCCGAGCTTCAAATTTCTTCGACATAACAAAAGCACGATAAGAAAAGAGATGACTAGTGGGTTTAGGGTGAGGAACAACCAGGGTTTCTACTGTATGTAGATGAGCTAGGGTTGATCGCGTGTGTCATAGGGGAGAAGATCACATATGCTTAAATGAAGTTTTTCTCTCTTTTTTTATTACATTATATTATTATTATTATTGTTTAATATTTAAAAGCTTTGATTTGCACATTTCTAGCTTGTATGTAAAACTATATTAATTTGAGTGTTCTTTCTAGGTAAAATTGACGTCCCAAACATGCTCGCACGGTCTAATTCATTATCCGGGGTTGTCTGGACAAATTCATCAACGACTAGGTCAATTTATGCTAACTTCACGCATGACGCGACAAATAACATTCATCAATCCAATCCGAGTCATCCGACAAGCAAAATGTCGATCGACCTTCGCCTAAGCGAGAGGTAAAGTCTAACAGGACTAACTCGGCAGCACGTCCCTCAACACACATCGATAGGTCTCAAATTAGTATCACGAGTGCTTTCATTTTATTTTAAATTTGATTTTGATATTGGTTAGTGAATTGTATGTGGATTGTGGTATATGTGTACATGGTGTTTGTGTGTCTTGTGTGTGAATTGTGGTGTGTCAAAGAATTAAAACCTCTAAGTCAAAGAAGTCTTCCTAAGGCATTTTCCAGTTTTTATGGGAACTCAACTTGAGTTTCAATATGTTGGTTCCAATTGAAGCAAATAAATATTGATGATTTAAAATCACACATGTAAGATTACAAGGAGTCAAGAAGCGATTCAAATTTCTAAGTGGTGTTGATCCCAATTCTAGTGTTCTAGAAGAGTCAGTAGAGAAGTCCTATGACTAGATCCTATGCTCTAGAGAGGGAAACATACCTCACCAAAATGAGGTCAAAAAGGTGTCATGTGAGCAGAAATGAAACAAAAGACCATATGAGCCATCAACAACAACAAAGCCGACTCGATGCGATAGCCATTCCCAATGTGGAGTCTACCCACTGGAAGAGCTAGCTCCTATGCTCTAACAAAGAACTAAAGACTCCTCATCAGAGACTAAAGATAGTCAACGAGGCTGGATCAGTTGACTAAACCCTACCAACCAAGCTCAACTGATTGAGTTGACCGAGTTGAGCCAAATCAGCTAAGTTTATTAGGTCAAGCCAGAAGACAACTAGATGATAAAACCACTTATAAAATATCAAGAATATCCAGTAAACACTTTCCATACATGGAGGTAAGAATATAATGCCACTATTGTATTAACTCTTTTATTAATAGCACAAATATTTTACGAAGAGATAATACTTTTCATTAACATTCATTTCTTTCTCTCTCGTCACATATGCTCTATACCTTAAGTATGATTCACGAGTAATCTCAAACTCAACACTAGAAAAAATCTATATTTGTAAAATTCATTCATAGGTCATTCTTTTTAGGTGCAATTAAAAAACTAGGAAGAATGGTTTGCATGTTTAAATGTATAGCATTTTGGTTATAAATAAAGTGAAGAATTTTAATATGCCTCATTTGAGTGATCAACTTGCACAAAAAAAAAACATTTGCTTGAGAAGAAATTTCTCAATTGTAAAAAAAAGGAGGTGATATGCCATCACAAATTTTCATTATTCAGCACAAATCTTGAAGCATTTCATGGATTTCAAGGTGAATTTTTGAGTAGAAAACATTTAAAATTTGATTAAAAGTCATTCATAGCTCTAATTTCAACAAACTTACAGTCAAACTAATCAGGTCGACAAGATGAGTCTGAATCATGCTATTCAATCACTTTTGAAAACTTTTCAAACATAATTGACAGGTCAAACATATTTTGATTATGACATTCTTAAAGTCAAATTAAGCATCTCGATAAGACAAATATAACAAGCCCAAGATCACTCTTTTTAATAAGAACCATCACATCTTTTGAGCATTAAATTATTATTCAACAGCTTCACAACTGTTTTTTAGTAAGCTGCAGCCGCCTCAAATAGACCCTAAGTGAGTCGAATATCCATCAAATGCCGACCAATCAAAGAGATCTCTCTCGGCTGTCTGATCAAGAGTGTTCCAGATTCCTTCCTTGTTTGCAACTTGAACTCTATAAATAGAGTCTTACACCTGATTAGAAGGGGAGTTAAATCTTGCGTAAGGAGAAAGCCAAAGTCTATGGAAAAGAGAGCTGTAACCCTACATTCTGCACTGCACATCCGACCAACTCTGCTCGCTGCTACCGCTTCTAGCCACCACTGTCACAACTGTCCAGTTTCGACCGTCGTCACCTCCAGTTGCCAACACATTGGGCCGTCATTTCCGATCATCACAACTTTTGGTTGCCATCGCATACAATCAATAATGGATGCTGCGACCTCCAACCAACTTCAGCCTCCAACTACCACTGCATCTGTATGCCACCGCCATCAATCACCGCCACTGCAGGCCACCACCGCCAAGTCCTCCACCCAATTCTAGTCATTTACACCTCACTTCGTTACCTCTACCCAACTCTGATTGAAGTCACCACGTCGGGGCGTTGCTGCTTCTTATAGAAGCCTCCAATGGCAAACACCACCTGCAACCTCCACTTGCCAGTAGCACCTTCAACCTTTGTCACTTTTGTCAAACTTCGATAGACTTTAGCCGACTCCAACAGACTCCAGACGATGCATCCTCCAGCCAACTCTGGTTGCTGCCACCTCTGGCCAAATATGGACGCTTCAGCCTCCATCCAACTCTGACCACCACCTCCGCCCAACTCTGGCTTCCTTCTTCATCCAACTCAGGAAAACGCCATCTCCGACAAACTTCGATCACTGTTGCCTCCATCTAACTCCGACTTACGTGATTCACAGCTCGTGCAACTCCCGACTCTGACCCTTGTGGTCTACAAATGTCATCACAACTCACTACAATGGCATATGTGACCAACTGCAACCTATGCTCTTCACAGCTTATGCAACCCCTGACTCCGCCCCCTGCGGCCTACAGACGTCGTCATAACTTACCACTACAACCTAAGTGAAACTATGTCCTACGCGGTTCATAGCTAGTGCATCTCCTGAATCTGGCCCCTAAAGGCTACAACCGTCATCACATCTCACTACTATGACTCATGTGATCAACTGTGGCCTATGTGGCTTCCCACTATGGCCTATGTGGCCAAACAACATCCCTAAAGCAACCATCCGTAATCCACCTAACCAACTACCACCATAGTTTTCTACTATGATCTATACGACAAGTTGACACTACAACCACAATCTATAATATTCACAACGGACTATTGCCCCCATAACAATCAACTATGACTCTGGCAATGTACTATTATTGAAAACTACATTCATTATAGTTAGATTATGATTATTATCGACGAACAACTATTATATGTTTTTAAGGATGATCTATCTTCCCTAATTTAGGAGAAGAGTATATATGTTTAGTCATTATTCATAGTGGATTATTTTAATTGAGCTAAGATTTCATGGGGTTTTTTCCTATATCAAGATTTTTCATGTAAAAATTGAGATGTCCCCTCTGACTTATCACAACTTTAAAATTCTAATCGCCACATAACTTCTAAAGTTAATGAAGAATTAGGATTATTTATAAAAAATGAAACATTAACATCCGTCAAAGACGAAAAACACTCTCCTTAGCTGTATCAGCCGTTCGTGAATCGATGATGGATGATGAATCCAACGTCATTCATCTCTGGCCAAGTCTGTAGGATAAGATGATAAGCCGACGTGGCACCTTTTAAGCTTGCTTGTTCGGCTCTTCTTTCGAAACCCCCCTCTCTCTCTCTCTTTTGCTGGAGCTACCGCCCTATGTCTTGGTAAAGAGATCTGGATTTCCCTTGCCCTGCCTATCTTAATCGGATCAGCAAATAAAGGAAGCAAGGTAATATATTGTTGCCTACATATACTTCAAGTTACAATCTTCAATCTTGGCGATGACATCTCTAAGCTTTACGACACCCACCCCAAAGCCGACATCTATCATCCCTTCTAAGCCCCAGCAAGTTACAATCAACGCATCCGTAAGCCTTAACAGTTTCAGCAGAGGCTTTTTAGGGCGGCGAGAAGTAATAATCTCCGTAGCTGCGTCAGGGATATTGTNTCAGCAGAGGCTTTTTAGGGCGGCGAGAAGTAATAATCTCCGTAGCTGCGTCAGGGATATTGTNGCAGCAGAGGCTTTTTAGGGCGGCGAGAAGTTATAATCTCCGTAGCTGCGTCAGGGATATTGTTTAGTTTTGCGCCAGCACCTGGACAAGCATTTGCAGCGGCGGAGGTAGACGATGAATATGTCAAGGAGACAGCCGAGGTGATAAACAAAATGAGGTCTACAGTCAATATGGACAAGAAGGATCCTAGCGTGACGTCGGCTGTGGCGNGGGATATTGTTTAGTTTTGCGCCAGCACCTGGCCAAGCATTTGCAGCGGCGGAGGTAGACGATGAATATGTGAAGGAGACAGCGGAGGTGATAAACAAAATGAGGTCTACAGTCAATATGGACAAGAAGGATCCTAGCGTGACGTCGGCTGTGGCGGAGCTGCGTCAGGCATCCAACACCTGGGTGGCAAAGTACCGCAGGGAAAAGTCCCTGCTTGGTCGGGCTTCATTCCGGGACGTGTACTCCGCCATTAATGCTGTCTCCGGCCATTACATTAACTTTGGTCCAACCGCTCCAATACCCNTCGTCAGGCATCGAACACCTGGGTGGCAAAGTACCGCAGGGAAAAGTCCCTGCTTGGTCGGGCTTCATTTCGGGACGTGTACTCCGCCATTAATGCTGTCTCCGGCCATTACATTAACTTTGGTCCAACCGCTCCAATACCCGCCAAGCGGAAAGCCAGGATCTTGGAGGAAATTGACACCGCTGAGAAGGCTCTGCTTCGAGGAAGATAGCTACAGAGGTTCCGAGCACCAGCGGGCATATATCCGTATATGTGGTTGCATTGTCTCCACTATTTCGAGCTTCTTAATTAGGAGTTGCCTCTCAATTTACCCTTTTTTTTGCTGTTTGGTATGTCTACTAGTGTTTTTATCTTCTTCCTGTTATTGTTGTTCGAGCTGAGTCTACATAGCCACTGTTAATTATATTGCAGAGTTTNGGAACTACTAGTGTTTTTATCTTCTTCCTGTTATTGTTGTTCGAGCTGAGTCTACATAGCCACCGTTAATTATATTGCAGAGTTTGATGGCTTTGGCTTGCATGCCCCATTCCATTCATCTTATTTTCCCTTCGGGCACTTGGACAAATCTACGACAGTCCAACTGCTTGAGAAATGAGAAATCACTTTTGTTCCAAAGTTTAGTCATGTGATGGTTAAAGAGGAGATGATTTTATTAGCAGCAGTTGTCGTGGTGTGAAAGGACATAAGCCATTTATTAAAAAAGATGATTATTTTTTTTAATATCTTAAATTTGAATTCCTTTTTTTATAATTTATTTTTCATTATTTAAAAAACTCAAATAAATTTTCTACAACCAAATCTATTTTAAGATGATTTCTGAACCCTCTCCTCTTATGCACTTTGAAAATCCATGCCCCCGCCTCCACTTTCACAAATGATGGTGCATCACTTTTTGACACCTCATTTTTTTGTATCACATAAAAATTATATCTCATAATGAGTCATTTCATGGTTTGCGTGAGCTCGAAAAATGACCCAACGAGCCGACTGTGTCTGTTTTTAAAGTGCAATCTCATTTTCTGAATTGAAATTATGGACTATACATCACCATAGGTGTAACATGCCAGCGTTCTCTTAGAATTTAACCAAATTCCTATATATTGGCCCTCAAATCATGACCTTTTTTTAGAATTTTTGTGTATCNTGTTACATATCGTCTGAAATTATATCTCATAATGAGTCATTTCATGGTTTGCGTGAGCTCAAAAAATGACCCAACGAGCCGACTGTGTCTGTTTTTAAAGTGCAATCTCATTTTCTGAATTGATATTATGGACTATACATCACCATAGGTGTAACATGCCAGCGTCCTCTTAGAATTTAACCAAATTCCTATATATTGGCCCTCAAATCATGACCTTTTTTTAGAATTTTTGTGTATCCCAGCATGACTGAAACAATCTACAAGTGCATGACGTAGCGTCCCAAAATTGTCAAAAGATTATATGATGTGTCACATCATTTATCATATGGTGGCCCTCCTCATGCTGGTGCCTGATCCCCGATAACTGCTTATATGCAACAGTATAATAATGACTTTAATTATAATTTTCACTTATATTTCCTTACTTCGCAACAAAACAAAAAACTTGATCATGAAGAAAATAAGAATTTAACTCTTTAATTTATATATTGGGTTACTACCAAATATACATATCATTTTCAAGTAATGTATGACTTTTTGATTAAGACTTGAATATCGAACACACAGGAAAATTATACAATATGCACTATTGAACAACAAACTTTCTATTCTTAAAAGACAATTACTTAAACTATAGTAATTTGATAGTAATTAAAATTCAAATTTTTTTGGTATTTTTGATATTTTGACAAAACATAAAAAACTTATAAAGATAACTTGAGTTTATGTAAAGAAAAACACTTGATATGAAAATACCTTTTTCCTTATTATGAATCAGTAATAAGTATAAAAATTATGTTGTGGAAGTATGCGAATTGTGCTGTGCCAAATAGGAGTAATTATATTCTTTACCTTTACTAGAGATGTTATAAAGAACATTGGCTAATTTAAAATTTGAATAGTTCTGAANCCATTAATAAAGAAATGTGCTAACCACCTTTTTCATTGATTTTCTTATGACCATTCATAAATGCCTTGAAATATAAATAATAAAATATAAATTTAAATATTTCTTCTTGATAGAGCTCTTGTGATGGGCCTTGAATGGGCTCTTAATTGGGTACTTATTTGGGCTCTTTTAGGTTGCCCTTTGGCTTCATTTAGATGATGTGCTGCATCATTTAGTCTTTTTTTGATAACATCATAATTTGAATTTAATCCAATTTTGTAGTGTGAGTTCCTGATGTAGATATATAGTTTACAATTATGGAAGAGAAGAAATGCTTGAGTATTTGATGAACACTATCACTTATAAGATATACTAGTGGTCTATTTGGTGCAATTTCAACTATTTGAAGAAGACACCTATATGAGGAAACAACTACGTGTGTCTATTTGTTTAGCTTAGTTGTGTAGTAGTTGTAATATAATTGTTTATGAAAAAATATACTTTTGATATTGTTGTGATGTGCTATTTGTAAGTTAATTATTTCAGGTATAATCACTCATATNCAAATATGGAAGAGAAGAAATGCTTGAGTATTTGATGAACACTATCACTTATAAGATATACTAGTGGTCTATTTGGTGTAATTTCAACTATTTGAAGAAGACACCTATATGAGGAAACAACTATTTGTGTCTATTTGTTTAGCTCAGTTGTGTAGTGGTTGTAATATAATTGTTTATGAAAAAAATATACTTTTGATATTGTTGTGATGTGCTATTTGTAAGTTAATTATTTCAGGTATAATCACTCATATATTAAAATAAAAATTACATTCAAAATTCTAAAAAACTCATAAGTTCAAATATTACAAAAATAATTAACAGCTGAATTTATTCCATCGCTCAAGAACTCTTCCAAGGCAGCGTTAATCTTTTGCTAAAAATTTATAATTTATCCGCGCCAGAACTCTAAATCATTTGCGTCTCCCGTTGCCTTTTGACTTTCCAGGTAATCAGCTAGAAAGATGGCTAAGCAGTAGCAGTCACATGTCGTCGGAGAGCTTATTTTTTTAGGAGCGGGGTCGCCGCAGAGCTTTTCGGTCGGTTGCTGCATTTAAGGATGGGTGCGTGCTTCAGTAGGAGTAAAGTCAGACGGCATCTGCCGTCGGGATTCGCACAAGGTTGCCGAGATCCTCCGCCGGGGCCGGAGGCGCCGCAGGAGGAGGCAGTGAAAGAAGTGCTCTCCGAAACTCCGAGGCTGAAAGCGTCACGGCCGTCCAAAGTGGAGGATATTGGAATCAAGAAGGAAGGGGGCAACGAAATCGGCAGGGATGACAGATCGGAGGGGGCTTCGGAGGTGGGCAGCACCAGTGAGAGCTTCTCTGTTTCTACATCTGTCACCGAGGTTACCGGGGAGGAGCGGCATGTGACAGCGTCTCTAGCGAAGTTTCAGCGGAAGAGATCGAGCTCCTCCGGCGACATCCTGCTGAAGAGAGAGAGGATGACAGGCTCCGTCGCCGTCGTTGGATGTCGCAGCGGTAGATCATCGCCGTCACCTACCAGGCACAGGGAAGGCGGTGGTGGAGGAGGGAAAATGTACTCGGCGAGGAATGCGTCAACGGCTCCGAAGAGCCGCGGGAATTCTTTGTGGCGAGACCCGGGGGAGAGATCTGGAAGGAGATCTGTGTCGCCGGTGGCTAAGCCAAGCATCGGGGGGCAGTGTAGGGGGATTTCGGCGGTGAGGGCGAACGGGAAGTCATCTCCGCTGCGAGTCGCTGGGGGCCAAGCGGTACAAGGCTGCAGATTCGGCGGCGTAGGCGTCGGCGGCGGCAAGCGGGCGATAGCGCAGGGTATGGTGGAATGCGGAGGATCAGGAACGGCTATCGGGGGCAAGGAATCTCTGGAAAACCCCCTTGTCGCCCTAGAATGCTTCATCTTCCTCTAGAGATAAAAAAAGCTGGTTTGTTGTCGCAGTCGGTAGGTTTAGTTTTGGATTAGGGCTGCAGCCGCTGGCGTTTCTTTGCTGGTTAAAGTGGGACTAGGTGGTGGTGAGGGCGTTGAGCTGCTATCCGGTCGATCTGGACCGGACGTTGCAGCTCGCAAAAGAACCAACTGTTTTAATTAAAGCGTAGCCAACGTTTTCATTCCTATCTTGTATTATGTATAGTTATATGCTGCCTGTCCTATTCGTTCAAGTAGGCCTAAAAGGACTTTGGATGCTCGTTATTCTTTTCGACTCTTCTTTTTTGATATCACAACTGTTTAATTTTTTAAAGAAAAATATTTATTTTTTATTATCACATTAAAATGTTACATAAATAAATATTAGAACTTAAGCGTGCTAAATATGTAAATATATAAGAATTATGTGGTGTATATGCGTAAATCTTTTTTTAAAAATTAAGTGACTCGAGTTCATTTAATGACACTCTAACCACAAATCAAAATTTGAATTCAAGTTCATTGCCAATCCTAATGATTTTTCATTAAACTTTTTTATATGGATAAAGATTGATCATAACATTAGAGAGAGAGAGAGAGAGAGTTAATAATTTTATTCTGCCTTACAAGCAGGATCTTCATTTGTAAATGGTGATATGTGCGACTACTTTCTCTCTTACTGTGCTTTATCGTATAGATTTTGTTTGTTCAAGCAATATTATTATTTTGTTACTTACTATACCCGTAAAAGATCCCTAGAGTAGAGGACAGTAAACCACCTTTTTAGAAGAGACCTTACAACAAAACTCTACGCCCAACAATAACCAATAAATCGTTATTTCAAACGCACTTTTAGAACCCAAAATCACCATAGTAAGGAGCTTTTAGCTAGCTTCCTGGGGAGCAAGACGAGGATGTAAGCAGACGGAGGACAACTTCAGTCAACGATCAAGACAAAACATGAAGCGAATGATGAACCTCGACTAAACTTTCCATAGTCTTAATGAACATAAACCCTTAGGATTTTGAGGTTATTCATATCGTATGAAGTAAATGCTCACATTATTTTTAGGCTTTCGCACAATCTTTTGTCGTGCGACATAAGCCCTAACTCCTTTTAGGATCTTGAGGTTGTTCATTCGGTAAGATGTAAATCCTTCTATCTTCTTAGACTATTTGCATGATTATATATTATGCTAGTGTAAGCCCTAAATTTTAAATAATTTGTGGGAGTAAACACTTAAATAACATAATAAAGCCAAATAATAGTATTGTTTGGGAAGTCATTGAGGTACCCCTCAAAATTTATGACATCCCCTATTTTTCGCCCTTTTGGCCTCCAAAATAACTGTTACTACTCGAACCCTTTTCACTTGACTTTCCCACGACCAATTGTAAGAATTTAACTTTGAATTCTTGAAGACGAAACCTCTAATCTTAATTGAAAGTTTTCTTAAGTGACTTTAGACGCTTAAGATGTAATTAACTATTAGGTTTGCCCTTATAGAAAATTAGGAAACCAGATAATATAAAACATATCTAATCTATATAACATGACCCGACAAACCTTCATGCAATTTCATGATACTTGTCATTGTATCAAGCCCCGAGCTCGTCGAAGTTGGAAGAAGGCACTCGAGCTTCAAATTTCTTCAACATAACAAAAGCACGATAAGAAAAGAGACGACTAGTGGGTTTAGGGTGAGGAACAACCAGGGTTTCGACTGTATGTAGATGAGTTAGGGTTGATCGCATGAGTGTCATATGGGAGAAGATCACATATGCTTAATATTTAAAAGCTTTGATTTGCACATTTCTAGTTTGTATGTAAAACTATATTAATGTGAGTGTTCTTTCTAGGTGACATTGACGTCCCAAATGTGCTCGCACTGTCTAATTCATTATCCGGGGTTGTCCGGACAAATTCATCAACGACTAGGTCAATTTATGCCAACTTCACGCGTGACGTGACAAATAACATTCATCGATCCAATCCGAGTCATCTGACAAACAAAATGCCGATCGGCCTTCTCCTAAGTGAGAGCTAAAGTCTAACAGGACTAACTTGGCAGCACGTCCCTCAACACATATCGATAGGTCTCAAATTAGTATCACGAGTGCTTTCATTTTATTTTAAATTTAATTTTGATATTGGTTAGCGAATTGTTTGTGGATTGTGGTATATGTGTACATGGTGTTTGTGTGTCTTGTGTGTGAATTGTGGTGTGTCAAAGAATTAAAACCCCTAAGTCAAAGTGGCCTTCCTAAGACATTTTCCAGTCCTTATGGGAACTCAACTTGAGTTTCAATATGTTGGCTCCAATTGAATCTAATAAATATTGAAGATTTGAAATCACACATGTAAGATTACAAGGAGTTAAGAAGCGATTCAAATTTCTAAGTGGTGCTGATCCCAATACTAGTCTTTTAGGAGAGTCAGTAGAGAAGTCCTATGACTAGATCCTATGCTCTAGAGAGGGAAACATACCTCGCCAAAATGAGGTAAAAAAGGTGTCATGTGACCAGAAATGAAACAAAAGACAATATGAGCCATCAACAACAACAAAGCCGACTTGATGCGATAGCCATTCCCACTGTGGAGTCTACCCACTGGAAGGGCTAGATCCTATGCTCTAACAAAGAACTAAAGACTCCTCATCAGAGATTAAAGATAGTCAACGAGGCTGGATCAGTTGACCAAACCCTACCAACCAAGCTCAACTGATTGAGTTGACCGAGCAGAGCCAAATCAGCCAAGTTTAGTAGGTTAAGCCAAAAACAATAATATGATAAGACCACTTATAAAATATCAAGAATATCCGGTAAACACTTTCCATAAATGGAGGTAGGAATATAATGCCACTATTGTATTAACTTTTTTATTAATAGCACAAATATTTTACGGAGAGATAATACTATTCATTAACATTCATTTCTTTCTCTCTCGTCACATATGCTCAATAATCTTAAGTGTGATTCACGGGTAATCTCGAACTCAACACTAGAAAAAAATCTATATTTGTAAAAGTCATTCATAGGTCATTCTTTTAGGAGCAATTAAAAAACTAGGAAGAATGGTTTGCATGCTTAAATGTATAGTATTTTGGTTATAAATAAAGTGAAGAATCTTAATATGCCTCATTTGAGTGTTCAACTTGCACAAAAAAAATAATAACATTTGGTTGAGAAGAAATTTCTCAGTTGTAAAAAAAGGAGGTTATATGCTATCACAAATTTTCATTATTCAACACAAATCTTGAAGCATTTCATGGATTTCAAGGTGAATTTTGAGTAGAAAACATTTAAAATTTGATTAAAAGCCATTCATAGCTCCAATTTCAACAAACTTACAGTCAAACTAATTAGCTCGACAAGATGTCTGAATCATGCTATTCAATCACTTTTGAAAACTTTTCAAACATAATTGGAAGGTCAAACATATTTTGATTATGACATTCTTATAGTCAAATTAAGCATCTCGATAAGACAAATCTAACGAGCCCAAGATCACTCATATTTAAAATCACTAAGGGTTCGTTTGGGGCGGCGGCAGGGCACCGCACTGCAGTTTTGTGTATTTGGGTAAACTACATTTTGACAACTTTTTCAAAAAGTTGCTCTTGAAATCTACNGATCACTCATATTTAAAATCACTAAGGGTTCGTTTGTGGCGGCGGCAGGGCACTGCACTGCAGTTTTGTGTATTTGGGTAAACTACATTTTGACAACTTTTTCAAAAAGTTGCTCTTGAAATCTACATTTTCCCACCACTTTTAGCTCGGCAAGGTGGCAACTTTCTAGTTGCGATATGACTTAAAAATAAACTGTAATAGCCATTACATCTTTTAAGCATCAACTTATTATTCAACAACTTTGCAACTGTTTTTTAGTAAGCTGCAGCCGCCTCAAATAGACCCTAAGTGAGTCAAATATCCATCAAATGCCGACCAATCAAAGAGGTCTCTTTCGGCTGTCTGATCAAGAGTGTTCCATATTCCTTCCTTGTTTGCAACTTGAACTCTATAAATAGAGCTCTACNGCTTATCATTCAACAGCTTTGCAATTGTTTTTTAGTAAGCTGCAGCCGCCTCAAATAGACCCTAAGTGAGTCAAATATCCATCAAATGCCGACCAATCAAAGAGATCTCTCTCGGCTGTCTGATCAAGAGTGTTCCATATTCCTTCCTTGTTTGCAACTTGAACTCTATAAATAGAGCTCTACACCTGATTAGAAGAGGAGTTAAATCTTGCGCAAGGAGAAAGCCAAAGTCTATGGAAAAGAGAGATGTAACCCTACATTCTGCACTGCACATCCGACCAACTCCGCTCACTGCTACCGCTTCTAGCCACCACTGTCACAACCGTCTAGCTCTGACCGTCGTCACCTCCAGTTGCCACCACATTGGGCTGTCATTTCCGATCATCACAACTTTTGGTTGCCATCGCATACAGTCAACAATGGATGCCACGACCTCCAACCAACTTCAGCCTTCAGCCACCGCTGCATCCGTCTGCCACTGCTGCATCCGTCTGCCACTGCTGCATCCGTCTGCCACTGCCATCAACCACCCCACTGCAGGCCACCACCGCTATGTCCTCCACCCAATTCTAGCCATTTCCACCTCACTTCATTGCCTCTACCCAACTCCGATTGAAGTAACCACCTCGGGACGTTGCTGCTTCTTATAGAAGCCGCTAATGGAAAACACCACCTGTAACCTCCATCGGCTAGTAGCACCTTCAGCCTTTGTCGCTTTCGTCCAACTTCGATCGACTCTAGCCGACTCCAACAGACTTCAAACGATGCAGCCTCCAGCCAACTCTGGTTGCTGTCACCTCTGGGCAACTATGGACGCTGCAACCTCCATCCAACTTTGGCCACCACCTCCGCCCAACTCTGGCTGCCTTCTTCATACAACTCAGGATGCGCCATCTCCGACAAACTCCGGTCACTGTTGCCTCCATATAACTTCGACTTACGTGATTCACAGCTTGTGCAACTCCCGACTCTGACCCTTGTGGTCTACAAATATCATCACAACTCACTACAATGACATATGTGACCAACTACAGATTATGCTGTTCACAGCTTATGCAACTCCTGACTCCGCCTTCTGCGGCCTACGGACGTCGTCACAACTTACCACCACAACCTAAGTGAAACTATGTCCTACATGGTTCATAGCTAGTGCATCTCCTGAATCTGGCTCCTGAAGGCTACAACCGTCATCACATCTCACTACTATGACTCATGTGATCAACTGTGGCCTACGTGGCTTACATCTTCTGTGGCTTCCCACTATGACCTCTGTGGCCAAACAATATCTCTGAAGCAACCATACGTAATCCACATAACCAACTACTACCATAATTTTCTACTATGACCTATACGACAAGTTGACACTACAACCGCCATCTATAATATTCACAACGAACTATTGCCTCCATAACAATTGACTATGACTCTTGCAGCGTACTATTATTGAGAATTGCATTCATTATAGTTAGATTATGATTATTATCGACGAACCACTGTTATATGTTTATAAGGATCTTTATGTTTAATTATTATTCATAGTTTTTCCCATATCAAAATTTTTCATGTAAAAATTGAGATGTCCCCTCCCACACATCACAACTTTAAAATACTAATCGCCACATAACTTCTAAAGTTAATGAAGAATTGGGATTATTTATAAAAAAAGAAACACTAACATCCGTCAAAGACGAAGAACACTCTCCTTAGCTGTATCAGCCGTTCGTGAATCGATGATGGATGATGAATCNCTTACAGGAATTTTTATATCCTAATTATATAAGTATAAAACTAAAAACAGAAGTTAAAATTAATTTTTGATTAATTTTCTATCATTTTCAATTCAATTCAAAATGTAGAAATTCAATAGACTTCTAAGTAGTGGATGCAAACATAAAAACACACTAACACACTAATTTTGATTTCCAGTCTCAACATAAAAACAAACACACTAACATCATAAAAAAATACAGGGTAGCAATTTTCTGAGTTTAAAATTTTAAAACTAAAGTTAGCAAAACACAACATCACAACACAATTAAACAAAATAACTGTCTCATACATCACAAAATCTAAACTAATACACAAACATACATGTCTCAAGTCCAAAGCATAAAAACACATCACATCACATGTCTCAAGTCCAAACATGAAAATAAAGAACACATTACAAGTCTCAAGTCCAAAGCACATACTCTAACACATATTACAAACATAAAAATAAATCACTCAATCCTCCTCCTCATCATATTCAGAATCACAGCTATTCCAGACATTTGTAGGCTTATAATCAGGGTATCTATGATATGGAGTAAATTGCACTCCTGGGTTACCCCTAATGAGGTTTTCCAGAGATGAATGAATTTTCTCTTCATAATCACTTTTTTTTTCTATTATACCCATCAATATGATCTGCAAAGCTTTCTAAATTTCTTACCTTATCGGTGGTAGAGTTGATATTATCCATCATCATCTATAATAGTTGACTTTGAGTTTTTGAGGACTCATCTCTAGAAGTAGATGGTCTTGAGGTAGATGGTCTAGATGTAGATGCAGCAGGGTAGAAGCAGCAGACGTTGCCATTCCATAGCTCATTGAAAATCCTCCTTTCCAGCAAAAAATAGAATGCTCTGAATATGACTTCACATTTACACTAGTAATTGACTTTAAAGGCAACAATACTTCCTCCCAACTATCATATCTCACTCCAACTTGCTCACATAAAGAAAAGATTAAGGGAGGTTTGCATAAAACTCCCAAACTATAGAAATAACTGCCACAACAGAAAAACAGTAGAATCATTCCCACTGTCGGCGAACAATCAAATCTTCCACAAATTCACCTGGATTTTTAAAACAACGCTCCTGGATAACCTTTCGTGATTACAGAGCATCACTGTACCTATCTTGAGCCTTCGAACTCACAAATTTGTTCGAATCAAAATGACATTTTCCTTTGCTCCTCTTCATTCTTGGTGTCATTCTACAAATTTTCATAAAATTTCACAATAACTTCAAAAAATCAAGTCTAAACTACTAAACTAAACTTTCAAAAGCTTAAACTACACTTCCTATGCAATTTCCATAGATTTTTCCTCATTTTTCACCATGAATGGTGATTTTTGGATTTCTCTAAATGTACTCAAAATACATGATGAAAATCCAAAATTTTTACATAGAAGTGAAGCTCTTACCTTAAGAAATTTGAATATAGCAAATTTGGCTCAATTCCACCAAGAAATCTCCACTTAATGGCTTGCCCTAGCTCTCCAAATTGCAAACTTGTGAGGAAGAAGATGAAAGCGAGGGTAAAAATGGCGATTTTTGGGTTTAATTTTCACTTTTAACCGTTCGTGAATCGGTTTTCGTGAACCGGCGCTTAAGCGCGGGTAAGTGGCTCTTAGACGTTTGCCTCTCAGGTTACATCACGCTTAAGCGCGAGAATGTGGCCCTTAGGCACCAGTGCACTATTTTTGAAATTTCAAATTTAAGTAAAATGCACTATTAGCCTAAGTATACCACCCCTAAATGATCTCATATCACTTAAATGACTATTTTCATCTCCTACAACTCTCATCTCTCTCAAAATTCTCTCATATAACTTAATTCAAATTGAGAAATAAATAACACTAATTTTCACAAAAA
>JXCR01139298.1:5053-30625 GCA_002079205.1 Phalaenopsis hybrid cultivar
ATATATATATTAAAATAATGGAGAGTTAAGAAAAATAACAATAAAATAAAATTATCTTATGCATGCGTCTCACCCCTTTATCCTTATGGCCTCTAATTCCTGTAGCTCCTTGAGCAGCACCCACTCCCATTTATTTCCTCTCTCACAAAGATCCCCTGGGCTCCTTCCTCCCTTGCGCAAAGCCTGCTGGTCTCCCTTTTCTTCGCCGCTGAAGCCAACATTGTCGGCTAACCGTGACGCCTCCGGCGTCCTACCACCAGTAGCTGGTCAAACACATTGTGACCTGCTTCTTCTCGGTCAGCCAACATCCTCTCATTGGCCTATCTCACCAGCAAAACTTCCGACGCCACCGCCACCACCCGAAGACCCTTACTTTTTCCAATCTCCTCCCTAGCCGAGTCTCCTACCTGAAGAATTCTCACGGGGGCTTTATCTTCTTCCCACCTCATGACAATAACTCTCCTCCTTGTCGTGAAAAGCCAACCTGTGAGGCTCTCCCTCTCTCTCAGCTTTGTGATGGACTACCACTAAAGTCCTCCTCACCGATAGTGCGAAGCCACTGTTGAGCTGACCTTTTTTTGCAGTGCAGCCCCCTCTTGGGTTGAGATCTGAACCTAGTCAATGCATTCCTAAGCTCCTTTCTCGGCACTCTATTTCATTGGTGGCCACAGCCTTCCCGTTGGTGAAGCATTATTGATGGGGCAGTGCCTCCTACCTATTTTTGTGACGCTTTAAGGGCCTTAGCATCACATGTCATCTCTCCCTCACCGAAGAGGCGGCCGCGTTACGTCACAAAATTTGACGTCTAACCCTTCGAAGGTTCGTGTTGCCCTTATTTTGATACACTATGATATTTATCAAATGTACTTCACATACCTCTTAACCTCATGACCTCTATGCTTCTTCTCCTCCTTGCATGGTTCATTGCGAGATACACTGCAGCACATACGAGACGTCGACATCTTGGAGCAAGTAAAGAGAATGCATCTACAACTGTCACGGTGGTGAGATCGTCTAAACTTCTAGCTAGCCCAAGGTTTTAGTGGTTTCTAGGTGTGTGACATCGATCGCCCACACGAGGTGCTTGTGCAGGAACGAGCCGGCTCGACGACGTACCTATATGATTGATTGTTGATTTACCTAGATCTAGCCTTTAGGTTAAAACTTCCTGTGCATGGACAAACACCCTCTGTAGAGCTGAGTGTCTCTCATTTGTTGTAAGACTTCAATCTTTTTTACCACCGGGTTGGAATCCCAATTTCCCACTGTTTTGGTGCTTCTAATCTCCCTTGGAGGAATTAGTTGAGTTTGATCTTAGAGGATGTTACAAAATTTGTAGCTAGTCCGTCTTATAAAATTGTTGATGCTCGTAGAGCGGAAAATGCTTTGTAGTTAGTCTGCCCTACGAACATTGGAGAGTTTCCCCTATGAGAAATCGGAGGGAGAAACCTTACACATTGCCACGCCAAAGCTGGAGGCAGTAATGCCGTGAATCCAAGTGCTATAGCCATATGTACCTATGCAATGTTTATAGGATGAGTTTAATGAGCCATTGAGTGGTTGGGTTTCATTGCATGTGCATGGATCATTTCGTAGAATTTTTTCTGTGTTATGTTGATCATATTGCATCTCATATGCATCATTATTTGAGCACTTTGGTTCACTTGGTCGTCTCGACTCAGATCAATCACTTTGATTCGACCGATCGCCCTAGTCCGGTCAACCAATCACTTTGTTTTGACAAGACATCTCGGCCTGGTCGACTGATCACTTTGACTCGACCGTCAACCACAACCAAGTCGACCGATCACTCACATCATATTGCATGTTGTTGCATATTGTGCATGATATTATTTCATGTTTGTGTGTGTGTCTGCCTATTCGTTTTCATGAGCATCGTCACTTATTTACAATGTACTTTTGTTTGGGCCACTGTTGTCACGACATGCCCATCTCCGAGTCACTGCCTCCTCGGCATACTCATTTGCACGGACCACTGCCATCACAGTATGCCCATCTCCGGGTCACTGCCCCCTAAGAATACCCTTTTGTTGGGCCACTGCCATCATGGTATGCCCATCTCTGGGTCACTGCCCCCTAGGCATTCCCTTTTGTTCGGGCCACTGCCATCACAGTATGCCCAACCTCGAGTCTTTGCCTCTTAGGCATACCCATTTGTTCAGGTTGCTGCCGCTACGACATGCCCATTTTCGAGTCATTACCTCCTTAACATACTTATCTTTTGGTCGCTACCGCTACGACATGCCCACTCCTTTTGAGTCACTTTCATCATGACATACTCATCCTCACCACTTTGGTGCACTTTTCATATGTATGTTGCATATCCTACATGTTTGCATGTGTGCTAGGTGAGTGCCTCTCAGATAGGGTGTAATTCCTCTTTATAAGTATCCTTTTACTCGATATAAACTCACTTGTAGCCGGTGCCTGCTATTTGCTTGACACCCCGGGTCCTCAGGCAGGTGTAATCCCTCTTTATAGGTAGTCTGTTCCACCGGTACATCCTGTTTGTGTGTGTCATGATGCATGTAGCATCCTTGCATTCATTTTTATGGTGTGTGTTTGCTCTTTTGGGCGCTCATTGTGATTGCCTTGTACTTTAATTGAGCAGTCACAATGTGGGCTTTCTGCATGACTGTGTGTTTTTCTCATTCCTCGATGGCTTGTCCTACTTGTTAGAAGAGTGACCCCGTGTTGGTCGTGATGGCTTAAAGAGCATTGCTTGCCAGGTTGATCCCGATGAGCTTTGCGAGTTAAGTCATCATAATTGATACAAGTATGACTGTGCTAAAGATCTAATAGATCTAACTCATGACACCACTCTTTCTGACACTCTTTAGATCTTTTTGATCTTTAGGATGAGGCCGGTATGGCTACCTCGTCAAATTCATAGTATACCCAAACTAACCTCGCACTTAGATACTAGGTTGACACACTTTTCGTTAGATGGTGTGTTAAGCTAGGATTTAGGGTGCTAAGTAGTATTTTTGATGCCTTACTATTGTTCTTTGCTGGATTGGTTGCTCTAGCCAGGTATCTTTCTTTTGCATTATGCTTGATGCGTGACTACATGATGCATATGCATGGTAGTGTGTTAGGTCATTCTACTGCAGGGAGCCATGCCTATTTATATGCACAATGCACACACATGTATCTCTATGAGGGCAGCATGTGATGATTTCTGACCCTTTTGCTTGCAGGTGCTATTTAGCTTCCCCACTTTTAAGGCATGGCTCATGACATGTTATTTGCATGTGAGTTTTCCCGCTAACACGTGTTTTCATGCAAGATTGAGTCTTTTTCTTTTCTCTATGTACTTTTAGATTCTAGGAGAGTCCTGAAGCAGAAAAAAGATACATGCATGGGTTTCAATGAATTTGACACGGGAACCATGTTGAGGGGACCAGGAGCAGATGCCATGCCTCGTATATTATTTCTGCATTTTATATTGATTTATAGAATTAGGACCAGACATGTATATGCAGAGTTTTATCGCCTTTTTCTTTTTTGGGATATGTTGCCGACCCAGCGGTATTGGACTATTTATTATTTTGATTTCGCTTGTCTTGCCTTCTGCATCATGTTGCATGCCTGCACTTGCATGTGTTTTCCTTGTTTCTTTTTGTGATTTATCTGGGATTTCATGATGAAATATAGGTTCTCTAGGACTTAAATTCCTAATCTTTTACAAAATCCTAAATAAAATATGCAAGATAATTAAAATTTAGGTTTAAAATATTCAAGATTTAAAAATTGCAATTTTACTTTCCTATTAATAAGTTCTCCACAATACTTAGAATCGCTCTAGATAACTGCATTTATATTTGCATGTCTCGAGGAGGAGTCCTCGTGCTTATCCAGCCTGACTAACCTATGATACCTTCATATAAGTGGTTTTCTAGTGCACCTAAGATTTTAGAAGGCTCCCCGACCCAAACGGGGTATAAGTCCTTTTATTTGGAGTGTTTCAGCTTTGTAGCTGAACCTCCACTTCTTTTTCTTTCCTGAGGCATCCTTGCTACTTCGGTAGGTATAATTTCCACTTCTTGGAGCTCTAGCTTATAGTCATAGGATAGAGTTTCCTTCCTTTGACCTTAAGGCTACCAAGGTTCCGGTGGATGATGCAATTCATGGATTACTGGCCAGGAATCGCAGGATGTATTTGGTCAAATACCTTTTCGACCAGGAAGACTTAGGGTCCTAGTAGTTGTGGATAACAGGTTCCTGGTACCTTAACCTAGTTACTTCTAACTTCTAGGATTACTCTACCTTCCTTTTATTGAGCCCTTTTGAGCCATGTCGCTCCCTCTACCCTTATGGTCCGTAGGTGCTTTGACGTTGGGATATCCCCGTCAAGATGATTTAGGTTATTCCATGGGCCCCATGTGCCGATGAGCCGCTACCCATTTGGGATGTGAGACAATCACTCTACCTGATGGCTTAGCGTATGCTTTGAAGCATTAGGACTGTTCCCACACGGAATGACCTCCCTTTAATTGCTTATACCCCAGGTCTATGATAATATAAGAGAAATACCTTTTATCGATAGTATTCTTGGTTATCCCCCAAGATGTAATTAACAGTAGGAACACGTTCCTTTGGGAGTGCTCTTGACCTCATAACAGGTCTGTACACCTGACTCTGTGGTTACGGGTAGTCTATGTAGATACTTATTTAGTGGATATTGGTTTAATGTATCTCAACCCAATCTTGTTTGGGTTGACATTCTTGACCTGTTCTTGTGAGGTTTATCGCACGTAGACTCTCCATGTTTTACTTTTTCTCTTATTTGTCATTTTGTCGTATGTCCTTTCTTATTTGGTTCCTCTCCTCTTTGAATCACTGATCTGATTCGGGAGAGAGATTTATTCAAATTGGGGAAATATATGATGATCGACAAGCTGGCGACTCCTTTTATAATAAAAAGGAGATAAACAAACTGAAACAGAATGGTGACTCCGCTGGGGATGCGTCTCTCTCTCCATATTAAGAGTTTTGCTTGGGTGACTTACAAATCCCAGTGTATTTGCAAAAATGCAGACTCCACTGGGAATGAGTCTCTCTCTCCATACTTGAAGTTTTGCTTGGATGACTTTCAGATCCCAGCGTATTCATAAGAATGGTAACTCCACTGAGGATGAGTGTCTCTCTCTATACTTGGTGTTTCACTTTTGGGTTTATAGCCTCTCTCTATACTAAGAGTTTCTCTCATATTATCATGACTTGGTTTTCTTCCGTTGAGTCACAGTTGAGCCTTTTGTGAGACCTTGATTTTTAGTTCATGTGTTAGTTGCTAGGGGTAGTAACTCGATGGATTCTGTCCCTTTCTCAATCTCGACAATTCGATTGTTGCTTTATCTCATGCATCGATGTCATTGTACTTTATGATTGATTTTCTTAACCTCTCCTTATTTTTGATTGTTGTCCCTTTTTACCCCACGACACAGAAGAGCAGGAAGATGAGCACGATCACTATCATCGGGGGAGCTCTTTTTCCTCTCCCAGAGCCTTTCTGTGTTTCTGAAGGTGTCATAACTTTCAGTCCCTTTGAGTACTTCTATGGGATTACCTTACGTGATCTTATGCCCTCTAAGGCATTTTCTCTGCGCCCTCCCCCTTAAAAGGGGAGACATGCATATTGAATCATTTTTACGCCTTCTTAGGTGTTTTGCTTTGTGCCTTCCCCCTTTGAAAGGGAGACATGCATATCGAGCTGTTTCTACGCCATGCTGAGGCATTTGCACCGTGCCCCCCTTCAAAATGGATTCATGCATATCGAGCTACTTTTGCTGCAGTGGCTCACATAACGCCCACTTCTTTTGTAAAGAGAGGCTGATGCTCAATAGTGATGTGTCGTAGCACCTGACTGTCTTTTCTTTTTAGACTAGTCCTTCAGTGTTCTCACAGATCTCCTTGCCATAGGTAGGTGAGTCTTCTGTTAGCAGTAGGTTAGTCTCTGCTATCAAAAAATGTGACTTCTGTCTCTGCTCTCATTCTGTTCCGCTTCCCTTGAGGTTCAACTATCCCTCGATTAGGAAGGAAGTCAAGGAGGACTAAGAATAAATTGTTGTGAATTTAGCAGTATGTTCTGCTTCAGGTTTCTATGCTTGTCCCAATTCTAGTTTAGGAGGTGGCTTTGGCCCCCGAATTGTGAGTCGTTTTGCTACTGTCCCCGGTTGTGTGGACTATGTCCCTATTGGACATTAGCTTGATGCCTTTCTTTGAAAAAGAGGAGTTGTGCTTGTAGCACTTCTTTTGTTGTAGTAGCTCGTATCAGTGCTACTTTTCCCTTGAGGAAGGAGCTAGTGTCTGATGGCGATGGGTTGCAACGCTCTTTCGTACTTTCTAGCCTTATTTGTAGTCATTCAATGTTTTGGGGATTTCCATCCTCATGGATGCTGCACTATCTAAGAGAGCTAGAGCTACCTTTTACGGTAACATCCTCTGGTGTTGTGGTATGTCCCCTCCATGACTCTCTTTGGTTCTGGCTCAGGATCATGCTTATATCTTGTAAGCTGAGAATCACCTTTTTCGTCCTTTGGCAGTGTGGTGGACAATATCCCCGCCATGACTCTCTTTGGTTTAGGCTTGGGATGATGCTTAAATCCTATCAGCTAAGAATAATTTTTTTTCTCCTCTGTCCGACTACGTTGACTATGCTCCAGTCGAGATTGTTTAAAGGTTCTTACTCTTTCGGGTTGCAGATCACTATTACCTTGTAGTCTATGTTGTTGCTACCAAGAGTTCTCTGACGGAGAAGATTGTAGGAGTTTCTTCCTCTTTAAGAGGAAATATTTTTACTGGTTTGATGATCGTCTCAGCCCCCGTTATTCTAGGTTTGTTTGAGGTCTCACCTGAATTGGTAAGGGAATTTTGAGGAATAAGAACATATTGCTACGATTACAACAATTCACTTAGTCAAAAGCCTCTTTACCTGTTGTGATTCTAGTGGATGGGAAATTTGGCACTCCCTTTGCTGAGAATCACTTTGTTGTATTGTCTAGTTGTGTGGATTATACCCCGACCATGATAGTTGTGAAGGCTCTCCCTCCTCAGAACGTATATTGCTCTAAATTTGTGGTCCATATTAATGACTCCACTACAAATCTCTTTACTAAGAAGATTATTAGAGCTTGAAAGAAGTTTCTTATCTGGATCCTTCAAATGTTCAAGCAAACTTCTTTATTTTTCTTATCCTATAGGCCCTCATAGTAAGAGACTGATGTTTGTCTGTCAGTCTGTTTAGAGGCTGAGATATTTACTTTCTGTCATACATGCTATGAGACCCGTCCAGGTGTTGCATGGGACCCTCGGTGTGGTATTTAGTGCCACTGTTCTAGATGTTGTGCCAGGTATCATTATGATCCTGTTGGAGTGGCTTTTAACCACCTTTGATGTGCCTACTCTATCCGTGAGCTAAGGAAATTTTTGTGGCTTCCTTTTCATTAATAAAGATAAATTTGTCCTATGTTCATAAAGGGAGATCCAAGGAGCACCCCCATCAATTCTCACCTTATTTAAGGACAGAAGTTAAACACCCTACTTTAGCAAATACCCTGTGGGTTAGGCAAATTTTTTCCACCACGTCTATTGATAACCCGACGCTACATGTAGAACAACATTCTAAATTTGACGGCGAGATATTTACTTGTCCTTGTTTTGAAGAGTGCTTTAATCTACCTCTTTTCACCTATTAAGCAAGACTATTATGGATGTTCTATGCTCAAAATAGGGGATACCCCAAAATCTCTTTGTTGATGACATGCTGTATTGATTAGACCATCTTGCTAGTCTTGATTGATCATGTTTAGCCAGGATACACACCTCCCAGTTTGTTTGAGAGTGCCTCGTTTGATTTGAGCTAGTTTGTCTTTTGGCTAAGCTCTTGATGAGAGCATTTCATTGCTTAGACCATTCTACATGTCTAAGCATTTTATTTAGTCAGTGTACTTAGAACATAACTAGGAATTGGTTCCTCACCTTTTTAAGAACCTTGTTGACATTTCAGTCCATTTTGGGTGAAAGAGCATCATTGTGAAATTGATCCACATATCTCATATCCAACCTCATGGAAATGCTTTGTTTGACTTTTTTTTATTTTTCTCTCCTCGTCGATAGTCATTTTGAACTGATAAGACACTTAGCCTCTATAAATCAGTCCATGACTCGTCAGGATACCTTGATATCCGATGTGGTTGGTTAGACCTTTATAACCGAGATATCTCTACATCCCTTGTTACCTCGACTCTAATTTATGGAGGCCATTGAGATGGTTCCAAAAGGAACCGTGCCTCTTAGTTGAGCTTGTCTTGTGTTCACCTTTGTTGATTCTTAAGGTTGAATCTAGGATAGATCCTAATGCTGAGCTTAAGCCAGACCATGTATGCACCTTCTTAGGATTTGCAAATCCTCATGATATGGGGGATTCGAATTAAGTCATGATGACTGATTCCCTTACTTTAATGAACTTTCACCTAGGTCCTGAGAGCACCTCAGAATGACTAGATGGGTGTGATTGAGATGTGAGTAGTTTCAGAGACTATTTAGATCTCTTACTTTTCCATTCAACTAGACCGATGGAAACTTAATAAGTAATGGACAATAAAATTCTAAGAATCCTTTTCAGAGAATTTGGAGTAAAAAAAATTACTTTATTACAAAAGAAACTCTACCAGATATATAAATTTTTAGGAAAAAAATGGCCAACACTCCTGAGAAGAAGCTTGAGATGAGTGGGAAATAAAATTTTTTTGATATAATGAACTTTTTGATTTCAAAATTCTCCTGATAAGATCCTTAGAATATTAAGGTTCAGAGAATTGTTAAGTGACATTGGGATGGCTGATAAACCAGTAATTGGTCTAAAGACATCTCCAAAATGAAATTATTTTTTTTTAAACCCAGATACGAATGCAGAGCCCTATTTAGGCTAGGGTCACATAAATTGAAGGATGGGGGCTAGGGAAGAGTACTTACAAAAAATCTCACCTGGACCTGAATTTTGCAAACATCATGTTTTGCATGGTATAGCTGGTTATGAATCTGAGATGCTTACATGAGAGCTCCTCATACCAGTTCGATTTGGTATGTCACACCAAATCATTTCTGATAACTGCATATGCTAGAGATAAGAAAATATATATGCCAATAAAAAAATATGAATGACGTGGGAGGCTCCTATAGCTTTGTGGGTATGTTGTACAACATATCTTAACCTCATTTGGCATGGTGCTCTACTCACCTTCGTTACGCTTTATGCATCAACCTTCGTGTCTTGATGACCCTTCATTTGGAAGTGGCTACCCTCCTTCATGGGTATTAACCCATTTGTGTAATGCTTCATGTGTTGGTCGTCGGGTCATGGTGGGCTTCCTTCAAGAGTTGACCTGCCTTCGGTGTGGGACTTCACCCACCACCTCTTACACCTCATGGGTCACTCCTCGGGTCATGTCAAGTTTCTTTCGGGAGCCATCAACCTTCGTGTCTTGATGGCCCTTCATGGCGGCTTTCCTTCGGGATTCAACATGCCTACAGTGTGGGATTCTGCCCACAACCTCATAAGCTTCACGCGTCAACCCTCGTGTCCAGGTAGTCCTTCCTTTTGAAGTTGACTAATATTCTTTGTGGGCATGTAGTACGTCATATCGTAAATCTACCCTTTCTGTGTCTCATTGCACTTAAGAGATGTCTTGAGCATCTCTTAAAACTAATTTCTAAATTGTCAAATAGGCAAAGTAGAAGTCCTACGGGCGGCTTATACTTGGGGCAACCAGTAATTAGTGTAAGAGAAGCTAAGTACTTCTCTTATCCTCTCTTTTTGGTCCCTCGCTTCAAATGGGTCCGAATGAGCATGTCCCACCCATCATAAGTCAGTGGTAGATATGTTTGTCCCACTCATTATAAATTAGAGTGTAAGATACCCTCTTTTTTTAGGACTTGAGCTTAGAATAAGCATTTCCTGGTTAGCATATCTTGCATAATAAACCTTTTGCAATATCTCGATTGACGGAAGCCAATTTTGATTGATATTTGCCTTATGCAAGAAAGCCATGCCCGTTCCTACCATTTTGTTTCATCTACCTAATCTACATAGGGTCCAAACTGACCTAGCCATGCCCTTTCCTAGCATTTTGTTTCCTAGACGTTAGCTTGCTAAATGGGAGAATCCTCAGTGAGAGTCGTCTCGTTAGTGCTTATGGAAGCACTATTATGGTAAGACAATCTTGGTCATATAACCATATCTTCTTATTGACCGCTTTGGTTGGTTTAGTCTGCCAAGTCGAATGACATGTTGCAACGGTTTTACCACTGATCCATGTTAAGTCAGATTACTTGGATGTCCGACTATACTTTGAGCATGACACCTCAGACTATTTAGACATATGATTGCTCATCTTATGCATAGGCAGGATACCTACATCCTATCTTGTATGATACTTTTGACTACTTTGGTTGGTATGTTTGTCAAGTCAAGTGACATGGCGTATCAGTTTTACTACTAATCCATGTTTTGTCGAGACACTTTTATGTCCGACTATATTTTGAGCATGATACCTTAGGCTCTTTAGGCATAAAGTTGCTTATTTGATATGTGGTTAGGATACATACCTCCTATACCATTTAATATGCATATACAGGATACATACCTCTTGTACCTTTTGATATTCTCTATCAGTTTGGTTGGTTATATCTGCCATGTTGAGTAACATGTTGTACTGGTTTTGTCACCGATCCATGTTTTGTTGGAGTCTCTGATGCTCAAATTTTCTTTGAAGCTTGATAGGCTTACTGATGTGACCCTAGTGTGTTTTGTTTCTCTGCATGTTTTATGTAAATTTAAATCCACGATAATAGTTCCAAGAACTTGACCAGTCCTAAAATTATACAGTAATTTAGCTTTTCAAAAGTATGGCAAAAAACTTGACCCAATTTATATTAATTCGTTAATGTGGAAAATCAAAATACTTATAAAATATATAAAATAGTTCACACACTAGTGGTTCTACTCAAGTCCTTGTATCACTTCAAGTAAGATAGGGTTTTCTTTAAAAACCCCAGTATCGATCTCACGAAGAAGCGAGGTAAGAAATCCATTAGGCTAATTCAAGTCTACTACTATAAGGAATTAGTTTAGAAGGTTGATTAAAGTGGTTTTAAGGTATGTTAAGGGAACTAAGTTTACTAAATTAATTTTTAAACTTTAAAGTTAAATTTACTAAGACTAAACAAAGTTTTGTGACGAAGAGTTCAAATTTAATAAAGTATCCTTCCAACTATAATGAATTTTTGGTTAATGATAGAGATAAATGATTTGAATTTTTATTGTGCCAAATAGGAGTAGTTTTAATTCTCTACCCTGATTCAGTGCTATAGAGAATCATTGGCTAATCTCAGGTTTAGTCCCTAAATTCGTGGTTAGGCTGGGAGGATACTAGCTCTCAATCCAGAGCTCCCACTTCCCTTCCCATGAAGACTAACAATTGCTTTACTTCTTAAACACTAAGACCAAATTGGAGATTTTAGTCTGTCACCCTAAAATCTCAAATTCTATACCTAACAAATTATATTTCTCTATTTATTTGCACCTAATTCCATGAACGAAAGACTCATCCACGAAATTAAATGTGATTCTCTGTTGTAGAACTCATACTCCATTTCCTGGATCATATGTTTCACAACAGATTTTAACATTTCAATTGGCCAGATCGAAAAGTAAATTAAGAATGGAGTGGAAAAACCATCACAATTTATTTTATATTTTAAAATGACACATCCAAATTATCTCTTCATTTCATCATATCTTAGAGTAGGGAGAAAGACAAAGAAGCTTACTCAGAACTCATGAGGAAGATACAACAAAACACAGATTATATATATATAAATAAGTTTACAAAATAAAGAAATGAAAGGATAAAACTTATCTTAGACTCCTTCTCAAGCAAATCCCTCGAAGTTCCCTTGTAGCACTTTCTCTCTTTACAATCAACACTAAATTCTCTCTTTGAAGTGTAATGAAGAACAAACCTCTCACCTTCCTTCTCCTCTTACAATTCTTCAAGAAACTCTCCACACACAAGAATTTACTCTACAACACACTTACACACACTCACGCACACGCACACACACACACACACACACACACACACACACACACACACACACACACACACACACACACACACACCCCCCACACNCACACACACACACACACACACACACACACACACACACAAACCCCCCATACACACACTGAGAGGAGCCAAGCCCTCTTTTTTAAAGAGACACCAATTCCCTTTTTTTCCCAAAAGACAAATCAATTCATCCAAAAGACATGTCTCTTTCTTCAAGAGCCTTCTCCAAGTGTCTAGATGCATTGAATCACTTCATGGGGTTTTGAATCATTTGGGAGCCTTCTAGATATCAAAATTTGCAAAAACTTGATCAATAACCGTCTCGGGCGCTATCGGTGTCGGTCTGGGAGCCTTCAACGCCACATTTTGTCACTTCTCTAGACTTGGGAGCCTTCAGTGCAAATTTGTAGCAGCTCCAGTGTTTCGCTCCATTTGGCTCTGTTTTAGCTCTGTTTCACCCCTTTTTAGTTGCGTTTCGTTCTTAACAGATAGACCTACAAAATAAGCATGAAGAAAACCTCTTTTTTAAGTGTAATTTCATTAAAAAATGTGTGAGAAGTGTAAATGATATTAAGCATAGAAAGACCTATAAAAATGTGTCAGAACATAAATTTCTTTCTTGCTCGTTTTTGCTCCAAATTGCACTATTTTTGCTTCTTTTTCTCCAAACTCCATTTCTTATCCCTGAAACCAAAAATATGCAAATCCTTTAAAGTGTAATATTATTATAAATCATTAAAATTGAGCATACAATATATATGAAAAAGTAGTCATTTTTTAGGCGTATCAAGATCCCCCAAACTTAACTGTTACTTGTCCTCAAGTAACATGTTTACTACATAAAAGTTATGACTAATGAGAGAGAGTTTAACTTCTAAATTTCTATAATTTGGTCTACTAAATATAAAAGCACTAATTAAGAAAATTTTTTAATAACTTAAGTCAAAACTAAAAGAATAAGAACATCTAGTAGTCAAGTCTAAGATTTCTGATTCAGTATTCATTTCAAGACGAATTACAATTTTTCATATTAGAGTCACTTAGAATATCTATATGAAAAAGAACTTCATAAGAACATTACTAGTAAGGATACTAATACTCAAATACAAGTTTAAAAATGTAATAAAGCTTTCTTTCTTAAGCTGATTCAAGTGAAGCCAATTTTTGATTAGGCATCTCCTCAAGCTTCTCCTCACATACTCTTCTTTTCTTTTATTTTTTATTTTTTCTTTTAGGATCATTTTTAATTCTTTCTTTTTTTTTCTTCATGTTAGGAGTACTATATCTAGATAGCCTATAATAATTTTGAACTTCACTATCCTCTTCTTAAAGTTAAAAATTTTTCACATTCCTTCACTTTATAATTTCATATTAGCTTTGAAGATTTTGCATAAAGCCTCATTCTTTTCTTCTTACATGAAAATCTAAGATTCTTAATACTTTAAAAATATAATTTCCTTTACTTTAATTAGAAAAGGCATAGTCTTACTCTTTCTTACCAAATATCTTAACTCTAGAATAAACTTTCATTATTGAAAACTTTTACTTAAGTCTACTATATATTTAGAAATAGAAATATAGTTATCAAAAGTTAGCCTCTGATACCAAAGGTCATGTTAAATTAAATTTTTAAAAGACAGGTTCAGGCACAGTTATACCAGGCAAAGCAGGGATTGGTTTGATTTTTACCACGCCATATAAGAGTATGATGAGGTTCTCATACCACTTTACAAAGCCGTGCACCAACAATGAAGTAGAATATGAAGCTTTAATCACCGGGATGGAAATGACAATCTCAATGGATATAACAAACATTGCCATTTATGGTGACTCCCAACTCGTCATCCAGCAAGTCACCGGACAATACAGAATTTTGAAACCAGGATTAGCAGAATGCCATCAATACACGATGAAGCTCCTGGAGCAGATTCCTGATGTAACTTTCTACCAGATTCATAGGGGAGATAATGCCGATGTCGATGCTTTAGCAAAACTTGATAAGGAAATGGCATGTCCTCCGGAGGATTCCATTGAAGTCACAGTGCATGGAAGACGAGTCTTGTCTCAGATCGACTTTGAAACTCTACACAAGCTCAGAAAAGAAGAAACAATAAATACAGTTGTAGACATAAACAAAGATTGGTGCAAGCCATTAATAGAATATATGCATACTGAAAGGCTGCCAGAAGACAAGTCTGAGGCGCGCCACATTACAAGAAAGGCCATGTCTTACGTGCTGGTGGGAAATGTTCTATACAGAAGATCGTTCGACCAAATGTGGCTACGGTGTTTGAGCAAAGCCCAAGCATAGAATATTGTCAAAGAGGTACATGTCGGATTGTGTGGCGCTCACCAGTGAGGGCCAAACATGAAAATGAAGATCAAAAGACTCAGATATTATTAGCCAGCAATGATGTCTGATTGCATGGATACAGCTAGAAGATGTCACCATTGCCAAGTGCATGGGGTGGTCTTACACCAGCCTCCGAATGTGTTACACCCAACTGTTGCCTTGTGGCCATTCGAGTTTTGGGGCACATACATAATATGTCCGATAGACCCTCCATCTTCCAAAGAACACAGGTTTATACTTGTCGCTACAGATTACTTCTCCAAGTGGGTAGAGGCAGTACCGTTACGTGAGGTTACGACACAATACCTCCTTCAATTTTTCAAAAGCCACATCATCTACCGTTTCGGAGTACCGCAAAGAATAATTTTTGACAATGGGATAGCTTTTAGAAGTGCAAAGATCAACAATTTCTTCAAAAGACATGAGATAGTTTGAAGATACTCTACGATTTACTATCCAGAGTAAATGGTCTAGCTGAAGCCTTCAACAAAACACTAGTACAAATTTTGAAGAAAACATTCGATGAAAACAAAAAGGATTGGCACAACAAACTATTAGAAGCCTTGTGGGCTTACTAGATGACTTTCAGGACTCCCACTCAGTGTACATCCTATATGCTCGTGTATGGAGCCGAGGCCGTGCTACCGCTAGAAGTCCAGACAACATCTCTCGGAGTCGCCGTTGCCAACCAACTCACAATGAGAGAAAGTACAAAACTCAAAGTAGAAGAACTGGAGATTCTCGAGGGAAAACAACTGGAAGCACAACAAAATTTGGAGCTTTACCAGGAAAAAATGGTACAAGCCCAAGACAAATTGGTCCACCCAAGGCATTCAAAGTTGGTGACCTCGTACTCGTGCTCAAAAGGCCTATTCTTGCACCCCGCAAAATAGGTGAAAAATTTGAGCCAACTTTGGAGGGACCATTTGTCATTAAAAAGGTCTATACTGGAGGAGTCTACCAGTTAGTGGACTTCCGGGGCGAGAGACCCATGTTACCAATAAACGGACGATATCTGAAAACCTATTATGCAACCTGATGTCACTTTCCTTCGCTTGCTTTGAAACTTTGAAACTTTGATTGTTTTAGGGTTATCTATATGGCCAAATGTCTATCACACGGTCCAAATTTTGTAATTAACCTCATATAATGAAAATTTTGAGAAAGAAATTTTAAACTTCAAATTTTCTTCTTTCCACTTTTAAGTATAATATTCCACTAAATTAAAAAAAATTCATACATAAAATAAACAATTCATTGCACTAAAATAAACTAAAATTTACTTTAATAAATACTTTATTTTGTTCTTGTTCATGCCAATTTTTGGTCCACTGATGTTTTTCCCGTCGTCTGCAGAAAAATGTCGAGATAGAGGCTGATCTTTGCTTTCCAGGATGGTTGGAACCTCGCATTAAATGAGGAGATGGTGCTGCGGGGTGATACTATAGACTTCAATGTGGATTTCAACTAGGTTGACATGGACTACGACGGACCTCTAATGGACGTAGTCAGTTGCAAAGAGAAAAACGGATCTTCTTCACTACTAAGAGTGACTGCTAAAGGTAATGTGTCACACAAGGGCAAGAACGTGATAACAGAGCAAGATTCGATGGAGGGGCCCAGCCATCTGCCCTCCATGGTAGCTACACCAGCCGGGGGCTTAATAGTCGCCAATAACAAATGACTACCAAGTACTCCAGTTCGCAGGACGCAACGCAAGAATGTCAGCCGCAAGAAGCAGAGAGCTTTTCTAAGACAAGAACGCAAACGTCAAAGACAGACGAACAACTTGCTCACCCCTATTCCCGAGGGGCATATTTATGATCTAGACCTGAAAGAAACTTCTGCTAGCTTACCCACCACGGAAGAAGAAACAGGGTTTGTGACAGAGTCAAACACACTTTCAGTTTCAGATGTTTTTTGCAAAGGTTGCCCGACAAGCAACATTGAAATACCGACCGGGACATCAGCCACGGGCACGTTTGTAGAATGCCTGGATTGCAATGTTCTGCATCTATAGTGTTTCAGTACATTGAAAGAGTGCACTTCAAGCACCAACGAGTCTCAGACTTTGGATTTCATGATGGATGAACCATATGTCCCACTGGGGATGGATCAGTATGTACCGTGGCGCCCAGGGTCGTACATCCCGTTAGAGGCGGAGTCTCATGCTCTGGATCAACCATCACCCGTTTGAGTTCCTGCCGATGCATGAAAGAAGGAATGCCCGTGACAGCTATCAACCCTTGATATGGAAGAATACGACAAAATAAACAAAGTAAATAAAAGAGAATTTGAGTTCTACGAAGAAGTTCTGGGAAAGTTCATCAATATATTGGAAGGCCTGGAGCTGTACACCAGGTTTTTCTCCTAGACTGATGAAAGAAGCATTATGGACTGTATCTTTGATTTAATAGATAGAGGTCGAGCGGGCTTTCTCTAAAGGACATATTCAAAATCAAAGTAATGGATGAGAGGGAAGGGAAGAATCACCATCCAGTGTGGCTGTTGTTATAACTTCACAAATGACAGAAAGGGTAATCTGCCTGGGATCCTCAGACATGATCAAGTAGATCCACTATCGCCAATGATAAAATGGATGATTAAAAGGATGGTCATATGGAATATTCTACCTGCTACATGTATTCCCAACAGTTGCATTATCAATATCTATGAAGAGGGTGATTGCATTCCTCCACACATTGATCATCGTGATTTTGTGAGGCATTTCTACATGGTCTCAATTCTGAGCAAAATAAATATTTTATTTGGGAAAGAAATCGATATGGTCTGCCCTAGAGAATTCAGAGGTTCTTTAGAGATTCCTCTACCAGTGGGTTCAGTACTTATTCTTAAAGGCAACGGTGCAGACGTTGCCAAATATTGCATTCCAGGAGTATGACACCGTAGGGTGTCTGTGACTTTCCGCATGATGGATGACAGTAAAATGCCATATGGATTTCAGTAGGACCCAAAATTGGAAGAGTTACTTTCATACGAGCTGTGAGAAGGTTGTACCTCTAAGTACATGCCAAGGGAACTCTTATCTTGGAGCATGACTTAGAAAGTCTGCTTGATCAGAAGCTCAACATACCTGGCACAGAGGGTTCACTTTCTTTCTTTTAACAGCATGACATGTATCTGATGTATTCAGTCTATAATGTATTCATAGCATGAGATGTTCTCGATGTATTTCGACCTGGACTACATAATGTACCTTTTGAGTCGTTAGCCTATGTTCAATTTATGACATCTTTGTTGGAGCAAATTAATGAAATTTCTCTCAAATTGTGCCTTTCTGTGAGTTGCCTTTTTGTGCGAGGGATGAAAGCCACGAACCACATGTTGGTTCAGAATTTTAATGAACAAAGAATGAAACAACAAATTTTTAACAATAAATAAAATATAAATGAAAAAGAAAATAATCACCAATAAATAAATAAATAAAACAAATTTAATTTGAAAATCAACCAATTAAAATTAAAACCTTAAAGAAATATTTTTGAAAAATTAAATGTGATAAAAACAACAAGAAAATTAAACGAATCTATTGAGTGGATCCTCTCTATTTTGGAGTTTCCTACTCTTGTGAGCGTAGCACAACCATTTTTATCTACCTTAACTCTCTTCACATCCTCGCAAAATTTTGCATTTTGCATAAAACCCCAAAAAGCTCTACAAATCTTCTACAAAATCAGCCTTTTCACATGATACACTTTTGCAAATTCAACACCACAAGCTTTTTATAAATTTCAATTCTCATTTTTGAATTAGTACCTAAATTGTGATTCTCACTTTTTGAGGGCGATACTTAAATTTCGACTCTCTTCTTCGAATTGATACCAAAATTTCAATTCTCACATCTTCGAATTGATACCTACATTTCAATTCTCACATTTTTGAATTGATACCTACATTTTAATTCTCACTTCTTCGAATTGATACCTACATTTCAGTTCTCACATTTTTGAATTGATACCTACATTTCAATTCTCATATCTTCGAATTGATACCCAAATTTCAATTCTCACATCTTCGAATTGATACATACATTTCAATTCTCACATCTTTGAATTGAAACCTAAATTTCAATTCTCACATCTTTGAATTGATACCTAAATTTCAATTCTCACATCTTCGAATTGATACCTAAATTTCAATTCTCACATCTTCGAATTGATACCTACATTTTAATTCTCACATCTCGGGATTGATACTTACATTTCAATTCTCATTTTTGAGTCAGTACCTAAATCCTGATTCTCACATTTTGAGGTTGATACCTAAATTTCTACTCTCTCCTTGAAATCGATACCTAAATTTCAATTCTCACATTTTTGAGTCAGTACCTAAATCTTGATTCTCACATTTCGAGGTCGATACCTAAATTTTGACTCTCTCCTTGAAATTGATACCTAAATTTAAATTCTCACATCTTTGAATCTGTACTTAAATTCTCATTCTCATCTTTTGAGGTCGGTACCCAAATTTCAACCCTTCTTGTCTTTTTGAAATTGATAATTAAATTTTAATTTCCACCTCGAGGTCAGCACTTACATACTGATTCCCATCCTTTATAAATATTTGAAATTTCATAACTTGAAATGCACTCTCCGAGCCCAAATGAAAGTCCCTACTCCTTAATTTCAATCATACAATCATCCGCTAGTTTCCCCAACGAAAATAAAATAAATCACACACACAACTCTACACATACTTCTGGGTCTGTTGACTTAGGAGTTTGTATTGGTTTTTATTGATCTCATCGGTCAACAACAATACGTGCTGTGTGCTTGCCCAGCACACTACACCTATTGAGGGTCCATTTATTGACCTCACTTTTGGTTGAGGTTTAGTTTTTCCTCATTAGTAGTCTAAGGTCTAGTCATCGGACTTTCCTATTGACTATTCTTAGAAAACTAGACATGGAACCCTCACCATTAGAAATTCTACCATTTTCTTTACTCAACTTAAAGTTCCATATATTGATCCTAACCTCGAGCACTTAGTAGGTGGGCTCACTATAAGGGAAACTCAAGATGAGTCATCCTTAGGACTGCTGGACCTTAGGGTTGACCTTGGGTGTTGGTCTAGAGCTAAGACAGTCACTACACTCATCCACACTCATCTACACTCACAATCACTCACAACTCTAAACTCAAATTTCTTGCCTAGGTTCCTTGATCTTTTTGGGATGCTCATGTAGATGGTTCATTAAACCTACCAGCCCTAGGGCTATGAGTTGACTAAGACCAGCACATAGAGGACCCAAAATAGGATTTTCTTTGATCCATGGTTCATTTAGGGTAATTAGTTATCCAATCCTATAAAAAATACCCATCTTGGTCTTTTTCCCCTAAACAGCCCCAAATTACCAAAATGCCCCTCCATAGCCAAAAATTTCAAAAATTCTAAAAATTCCCAAAAAATCTTAATAAATCAAAAATATTCCTAAATTCATTTTTCTTAACTACCATATGACCCAATTTGGCCAATTTGACCATCTTTAATTAAAACCCCCAAATTTGCCTTTGAGGGCCCAAATTTCCCCAAATTCAATTTAAATGTCCAACAATTTGATCTCAATTGACCCCAATTCCAATCCTAAACTCAAATTAACTTTTGATATGGCTAATATAAACCAAATCCAAGCTTAATTGGCCCATAATTTAAACCCAATTTTGATATAGGTTGAAATCCCAATTTTGACCATATGACATAATCTCACCAAATTGTGCCCATATCCTTGTCAATTGGCCCCAATTAATGTTGAAAAATCTTTATAACATTCTCTTACATCAAAATCAACCGTCAATTGGCCTTGGTGAAGCCTCAAATCCATTTGATTTTGGCCTAAATCCCAAATTCCAAAATTTAGCCCCAAATTGGCAAAGTCCCCAAATTTCACCGAATTGATTGCCTTAACCCCAAAATTGGCATACAATTCATGTTGAAATCTCCTCATGGGGTCCTTATTGACCATTTACAATAAGGAATTTGGACTTAGCCTAAGGCTAAACCAAGCTAGACCCAAGCCTAGCCCAACATGACCAAATTGTGCTTGAAACCTTGCCGGAAACCAGGACAGAACCCAATACACCTCCACACTCCACCAAACTCAAATTAACTCTACCCACACCTTCACAATAGTGAAAGAAGCAAAAGCCCCATCAAATTCCTCTTCCACAGAGCATCTACCATAGCTTTAGACCAAGACCCAAATTTTAGCTTGGTCAAATTCACACCTAGGCCTTATACCAAGACCAGGGATTCAATCCCTAGCCTCCTTGGACCCCAACGAATGTGCCAAGACCCTCTGATTAAAGCTTCACTTATCAGAGCAAAGGTATAAAACCTCACCTCCTCCCAAGCCTATTTCGATTCTCTATTTTCTTAGAGTTAATTTGATTGCTTGATTACCATATCGATGTGTTCGTCTCACTTAAACAAGTCCATAGGATCAAACCCGAAGTGATTTGGTTGAGTCTAGGCTGAGATCTTAGGGTTTTAGTGTGGACAGTCACGGGATCATTCTATCGTGGACGATGACTGGGAGCCGTTTGATCAAGCGTGTATCGAATGGACGGAGGAGATCAAGCCGGACTGCATTTTGAACATAAATAGCGGGTCGAGTCAACAGTGAGGAGGATGGCGGCATCAAATGGGAGCCGTCGTAGGTTGATGTGGCGCACGTGTTTAAATAGATAAATAGGGGTTTATTTAATTCAGAAAATGACCCTGAACTTAAAAAATTCATAACATTGTATAGAAAAATCATAAAAATAAAATAAAAATGCCCTCTTGCTCAGTGAACACAGAAGAATAATGTGGAATAAATTTCAAGTCCATTTGATGCATTTTTTAATTAATTAAACACTATTTTGAATAATTTGATTCTCCATGCATATTGACACGTCACCATGGCTTGAAATTTTGGCATGTTGTAGCCTCTATCAAGGAGAATATCCTTTATTTTTTCCAAAGTCACAGGAGGTTCCTAGACAAAGATCCATATTTTTCAAGAAAATTTTGGAAAACGGGTAAAATAATCATGGCAATTGGCATGTTGATTAGAAAATTCTATGAAAATTTTGGAAGGTCCACCATGACCAATGTAGCATGTGGAAATAATTTCATGGGTCAAGTCATTTAAAATGTACTTAGTTTTCATGAACACTAAATCATTAAAATAATTAATTTTGAAAGATATGAACATTTAAATTAATTGATTTCTAATCTCCACTGTGATTTATGATCCAGAGAACTCACCATAAAAAATTCAAAATATTTTGAGTACATTTGATAGCTTAAATTGATTTTTAAAGATAAACATCATTTTTGGCACTTAAATGATTTTTAAAATCAAAATATAACTAAAAAAATTATCAAAACTTATTTTTTGAGCTCTTTGTGATTAGGGTAATTTTCTAAAAATAAATGATATTTAAAATAAAAACTTGATTTTTAGCCTATTTTTAATTTTTAAATAATTAAAAATCCCTAAAAAATCACAAAAATAATAAAACTCATGCAAATGTTCTAAATTACTTCCTAATCACCTAGGAACAATTAGAATATTTTTCCTCCTTTTCTAAATAAAGATATTGGATTTTACAGCTTAAAAATAATTTTTAAAGGCTAAAAATGAGTTTTTATTAAATTAATTCCAATAAATCAAATAAAATTCGAAAAAATATAAAATCTTCTCCTCTAAGTTCTATAACCTTAGGGATATTTTCAAAAATGCAAAACTTAATTTCACCCATTTAAAATATTTTATATTTAATAAATACTCCACAAATTTAAATAATTCTTAAAATTCAAATAAAATTCAAAAAATCATGAAATTTGGTCCAAAGGCTTCTCTAGTCTAACGTTACCTTCCGTAAAAATTTTAAGGGATTAAGATTTACCTTAATCAAGTTAGGAATTTTCTTTGAAAAATTCTATTTTTGCATGAAAATAATTTTATAAATTAAATTAAATTTTGAAAAAACACATTTTCTCCTCTGAAGTCTTGATTGACCCATGAGTGAGGTAGGATAAAAATTCCAAAGTCATTTGAGTTGATTTTGACTAATTGTGAAGTGTTAAAGCCTTAGGGGAAAATGTGTAATTTGGGAAAATTAGCCTTAATTAACATTTAGGCCTAAGTTAAAAAGGGAAATGGGTAACCTCTGATCTTAATCAATTTATTTGATGTTTGAAACACAAAGGGTTAATTGATAGAAACCAATCTCACTTTCTTTATTAAAAGATAAGTTAATAAATTTCTTAAATTATTGAAATTTGGAGGTTTATTAAAATAAAATGAATCTAGGACTTAGGGGTATGACTTTTGAAGTCAATAATTAATCCTAATAAATTTCTAAATTATTAAAATTTGGAAGTTAATTAAAATAAAATGAACCCAAGACTTAGGGGTATGACTTTTGAAGTCAATAATTAATCAATTTAATACACTTATTTGATTTTCAAATAAAATTCAAATAATGAATCATGGTCACCTAAAGCTTGATCTTTTGAAAGATAATTAAGACACTCACCCAGGAAGGGCTTAGTAGAGACTTAGGCTAAATCAAGTTTCATTTAAATGAGGATTAGAAAAGTAAATATCATTGAAAATTACTACATCTTTCAAAGAATACAAGCCCAATTAGGGTTAAAATTTGGCTAAGTATTCCAACAACACTAACTTGCCTCTTTAAGGGTCTTCTACATAATTCTTAAATTGAATCACAAGTGATAATTAACCTATTCTTAAGGATAATTGAGACATCAATGTTCGTTGAGCATTTAGGGTATTTATAGGATGACTTATTAAGCAACATAATAAGTTTAAAAGAACTCAGGATTTTTCACCAGGCAACGAGAGAGTAGCACGGACCTGCTTCTTTCTCTAGATCTGTTGGATACCTCAGAGATCTACTCAACTTAATATGTTTTGCTTAACAACATCATCCTTAACTAAACTCCTGAGGACCCACCAAGATATGACCTAGGGTTAGATAGGTCGTCAAGATTTTACTTCCCTGTTTCATTTAAACTGCCTTAACATGCCTTTTAAGTTCCAGGTGGTGGAACGAAAAGACTCGCCAAGTACGCTTTTACAGTTTTCAGCGTTATCTTTCTTTTACTTTCATACTGTAGTTTTATACCTGCAAATTTGCATGCTAAACAATGACGCCACCCTGCATGAAAACTAAAACTATCAGGATAGCCACAAAACCAAAACCAAAACCAAAACCAAAACCAAAATTAAAACAACCAAGATAAAATTCATCTCCACAACATTCAAAATATAAAACAACTCAAAATTTAATCACAAACATCACACAAAACTACTCGCCACAACATTCAAAATATAAAACAACTCAAAATTTAATCACAAACATCACACAAAACCCGCTACAACATTCAAAATTCTACAACATTCAAAATATAAAACAACTCAAAATTTAATCACAAACATCACACAAAACTACAACGCTACAACATTCAAAATATAAAACAACTCAAAATTTAATCACAAACATCATACAAAACCACAACTGAACATGCAAAATATAAAACAACTCAAAATTTAATCACAAACATCACATAAAACTACAACTTCCGACATTCAAAATATAAAACAACTCAAAATTTAATCACAAACATCACACAAAACTACAACTTCATTAAATTAAGATGTCTCTATCGGATGATCAGGAATCCCTCGGAGGAGGTAACCTACGGTTGCTAACGAAAAAATATAAAACAACTCAAAATTTAATCACAAACATCACACAAAACTACAACTTCAACTATTCGAAATATAAAACAACTTAAAATTTAATCACAAACATCACACAAAACCACAACTTCAACTAAATTTAAATATAAAACAGCTCAAAATTTAATCACAAACATCACACAAAACTACAATTGCAACTAAATTAAGACGTCTCTATCTGATGATCGAGAATCCCTCAGAGGAGGTAACCTACGGTTGCTAACGAGGCTTCCCACAGTCTTGATGTTTGGGAATTCTTCAGAGGAGTTAACCTACGGTTGCTAACGAGGCTTCCCATGATCTAAATGAAATTATGGAACTCATTAAGTTGAGTTTAGTAAGTTCACTTGGACTAAATGAATCCAATTAAAAATAATGGTGCCAGAATGAGGGAACTATAGGATCCTAACCGGTGTTGCTCTAATAACCTTTATTATACCCTATAAAATTTAAGGAACTCAAACCATAAGGCCACCTAATTTGATATTATAACTTGACACACTAGAGAACTCAAACTCGTCGCAAGAAGGAGCTTGGAGTTAGCATGGTGGGCAGCACGGCCATCTTCAACAGAAGAAGCTGTCTTCCTTAACTAAACTAATCTTCCTTCCTTAGACTTAAACAACAAAGTCATAGGACTTCGAGGTTGCTTGCTTATGCAACATAAATCCTCACTCTATCTTTAGACTTTGTACAACCCTGCTATACAATATAAGCCCTAACTTACCTTAGATTTTTGAGGTTGTCATTTGTCACGACCTAAATCCTCACGTCTTCCAGGCTATTTGTGTGATAGTTTCATACAAATGTAAATCATAACTAATAAAATTGGCAGGATGAAACACCTAAATCGCTCTCATCAAAACTGAAGCAAAACATTAGGATAGCTTGGAAAGTCATCGGGGTTCTCCTCTAGATCCATGACATCCCCTAGTTCTTCCTCCTTTGTAGTCTACAACAAAAATGTCCAAATTTTGAACCAATCTCCTTTCACACCTCCACGTTCGATCTCATTGAAGAGTCATGCCCTTTGAAATTCGTTGAAGATAATATTTCTTGATTTTTATCGAGAGTCTTCTTAGGTGACTTTGGTCATTTAAGATGCAATTAACTGTAGGGGCTTGCCCTTATAGGAAGCTTGTCCGAACCCAGCTTAAAATAAACCCTATTTAATTTTTCATGTTAAATAGGGAACTTGTCGGCAAATATAAAGGTTTTACAGACGATACAGATGTCATATATTCCTTAATTTATTTGATCGAGCCTCATCCTCAAGTCTTGTGTTTATCCTT
>JXCR01139300.1:11705-24414 GCA_002079205.1 Phalaenopsis hybrid cultivar
GCACAGGTGTTGTTTAAGAATAATTCATTCCATATTTATCTATCAACTTCGATATAACAACTATTTGAGCAGCTAATATAGATATTACATCAAAATTATGAATATTGGCTACTCTTTTTGAATTTACCCTTTCCGAGGGCCATTGAAAATTATTAGTAGTCATCTCTTCAATTAATGTGCCTTATCGAATTGTTTTGACATTAATGATTCACCAGCAGTAGCATCAATTATCGATCCAAGAGATCCAACCAATCTATTGTAAAAAGTTGGAATTATTAACCAATCTGGCAACACATGGTGTGGACACTTCATAAGGAGATCTTAAAATCTTTCCCATGCTTCATAAATTGATTCCCCTTCAAACTGACAAAAAGATGTAATATAATTTCTAAGCTTAGCAATTTGTTAAGGTGGGAAATATTTAGATAAAATTTTTTGTGATAAATCTCCCCAAGTTCTAATAGATCTGGGTGCTAATGAGTTTAACCACGTCTTAGCTTTATCCCTCAGTGAAAAAGGAAAAAGACTAAGTCTGACAGCATCATTTGACACTCCATCATATTTAAATATAACACACAATTCTAGAAAACTAGCAAGGTGTAAANGCATCATGTTTTTGATTACAGCTCCTTGACTCTGTAATTGACTTTCCATTTGCAATATCAATTTTTCCATTGATAACTTTTTCTCCTTACTTTGCAAATTATTAAATCCCGTGAGGTAATAAGGTTTATAGGCTTGATTTCCTTTATTGTTGGAGCTTCCCACTGGGTTCGCAGTATTGTTTCCCCATTATGGATTTGTAGCATTCAAGTTATTGTTACTCCAACTAAAGTTTGGATGATTCTTCCAATCAGGATTATAATAATTGGCATAAGGATTATTAGAACGGTTGCTTATTGCATTTAAAGTCTCATAAGAAGATTGAGATTCTATCATTTGTCCAAATGAGTTCTCCGTAAGCACAGGTGTTGTTTAAGAATAATTCATTCCATATTTATCTATCAACTTCGATATAACAACTATTTGAGCAGCTAATATAGATATTACATCAAAATTATCAATATTGGCTACTCTTTTTGAATTTACCCTTTCCGAGGGCCATTGAAAATTATTAATAGTCATCTCTTCAATTAATGAATATGCCTTATCGAATTGTTTTGACATTAATGATTCACCAGCAGTAGCATCAATTATCGATCCAAGAGATCCAACCAATCTATTGTAAAAAGTTTGAATTATTAACCAATCTGGCAACACATGGTGTGGACACTTCATAAGGAGATCTTTAAATCTTTCCCATGCTTCATAAATTGATTCCCCTTCAAACTGACAAAAAGATGTAATATAATTTCTAAGCTTAGCAATTTGTTAAGGTGGGAAATATTTAGATAAAATTTTTTGTGATAAATCTCCCCAAGTTCTAATAGATCTGGGTGTTAATGAGTTTAACCACGTCTTAGCTTTATCCCTCAGTGAAAAAGGAAAAAGACTAAGTCCGACAACATCATTTGACACTCCATCATATTTAAATATAACACACAATTCTAGAAAACTAGCAAGGTGTAAATTGGGATCTTCAGTTGGTGTTCTCCTAAATTGATTATTTTGTACCATTTGGATAATAATAAGTTTAAGCTCAAATGAATTGGCAGCTACAACAAGGTTTTATATACTCAAATGAATTTCATCTACTGTAGGATTAACATAATCCCTTAAAGGTCTCTGATGATGTTCATTTTCATTTTCAGCATTACTTAAGTTGCAAGCCGTTTTGCTGGAATGATTTTTCTCTTTTTCTTGTTTTCAAATTTTTCTAACAGTTCTTTCTAATTCTCAAGTGAAATGCTACTAAATATGCAGATGTACGACTACAATTGTTGAGTTAAACTAGATGTTAAACTTTCAAAAGTAAAATTGTTGAAATAAAACAAAGGTTTTTGTTGATAAGAAGTTCAAGTATGAGAAAACATCATTCCCCTTTATAATGAAAATATGACTTGTGAAGAAATTGAAATCATTTAAAAAATATATTTAAAAACTGTTTGTGCCAAATAGAAACAATCCTATTCTCTACCCTCTTCCGAGCACTATAAAAAACATTAACTAATCCAGAGTTTGGTCCCTGATTCCATGGTTAAGCTGAGAGGATATCGGCTGTCGCTCCAGAGCTCCCACTACTCCCTCACCTGAGGGCTAACATGCTCCCATTAGTTTCCAATTAACTGAACCAAATTAGGGATTCTAATCTTTCACCTTAAAATCTTCCAATTCTACATCCAACGAAGTATATTTCCCTATTTATATGCACCCAATCCAATGGATGACATACTCTCCCATGAAATTAAATGTGATTCTCCCTTTGTTGTAGAAATCATATCCCCCTTTTTAGAACATATGTTCCTCAACAAATTTTAACGATCCAATTGGCCATATTGAAAAGTAAATGAAGATCAGAGTTCAAATCATCACAAATTATTGACATTTAAAACCGTATAAAACAAAATTAATTCTTCACAAAATCATTTCTTCAAAGTAGGGAGAAGGATAAAGAAGAATACTCAAAATTCATGAGAAGGATACGATAAAACCCAAACTTCATATATAAAAATAAGTTTACAAACAAAAGAAATGAAAAATACAACTTGTCTTACAATCCTTCCCTAGCAAATCCCTAGAAGTTCTCTCCAAGCCTTTCTCTCTCTACAAGCACTCTCAATTCTCTCTTAGAAGTGTAATAAAGAATAAATCTCTCACTTTTCCTCTCCTCTTATAACCCTAGAAGATAATCTCCAAGCCCTTGACTTTCTCTCTCTATCTCTCCCTCTTGGTTCTCACGTCACCTATCCTTTTTCACCCCCACCCCTCTTGAAGTTCTTTTCCAACTTGATTTTATTTTGGGCTGTCTCATTTGAAAATAATTTCAATTTCCCTCAAAAATTCAAATGTCAAATCTTTGAATTCAAAAGATGTGCCTCTTTGATCCAAGAGTCAAATACCTTCAAATTAGAACCTTCCAAAGTGTCTAAATGGATTGAATCGCTCCATGAGGTGTTTAGAACAAGTGTCCCTTTGAAAATTTGAGCAAAATTTGTCTCAAACCACCTTAATTTGAAAAAGTCAAATTTGGAGCAGCATGCGCCAAACCCCAAAATTGGTTAGTTTTGCTCCAAATTTTGCTCATTTTGCCATTTTTGCTCCAAACACCTAAAAATTGTATACCTGTAACAAAAAAATAAAAATACATTTCTTTAAAGTGTAATATTATAAAAAATAAGCATAAAAAGGGTACTTAAAACAGTATATTATTTTTGTGTATCACTAACCCAACACAGAATTCCCTGGATGTGGTCACGCCTGGTTTGAGCTTAGCCACACCAAAATGTTTCTCAGCGTGCTCACGCCTTGTCCGGCTGTAGCCATGCCCAGCGTTGGCATCGCCACGTCTAGTACCACGCTAGTGATCTGTGGCTCTCCCTTGAATCCAGTGAAAAATCGTTGCCTCTGCTCGTCGATGGAGATCTATGTGCTTTCTAACCACCGAAATATTTGTGACCATCGATCTACCCCCTTAAAATGGCTTTCACTGAGGCTTCTGCAACTACCTCTAAAGGCTAAAAAAGGCGCCTCCTCCACTGTTGTCGACGCAAACAAACTAAGAGCACAATTCAAGTCTTCGACATTTCCCCATTGATCGTCAGCCTCGAGCGCAGAGAAGAACAACCCAATCCTCCTTCTCTTGGTCTGGGGAACACTGTCACCACTTCTTTGGTAAGCCTCTCCCTCCCCTCTATTTGATTCTTAATTTATCTTGGGCTTTGACTTACTCAAGATTGAGTTAAGAAAACTCAATCAATTAGCCTCGGATTAGGCTTGGGTTGGGGCCTGACTCAAGTCGACCCGACTAACCCTAACCAAAACCTTAACCCTAATCCAAAATTATACCCTAGTGACCATACTCGAATCAAAACACAAGTCAACCCATGTCCAACCCAAATCAGCCCTGGTCCAACCAAGGTAAATGCAGGTCCAACCAAGGTCCACCCAGGTCAACCCAAGTCTAACCAAGGCCAACTAAGGTCCAACACAGGTCCAACCATAGTTAACACCGATCCTACCCAGGTTAACCCAGGTCCAACCCAAATCAATTTATTCTAACACATGACAACCCAAGTCCAATCTAGTTTAACTCGAGTTCAACCCAAGTTCACTCAAGTCAACCCAGGTCCCACCAAGATCAATTCGAGTCCGACCCAGGTCAACTCAGCTCCAACCCAAATCTATTCCAGTCCAACCTAGGTCCCACCTAGGTTTGACTTAAGCCAACCTTAGTCCAACCCAAGTCTAACTCAGATTAACCCAGGTTCAACCTAGGTCCAACCTAGGTCCCACCCAGGTCCAAGTCCCAACTATGTTTTACCTATATCAACCTCAGTCCAACCCAAGTCTAATTCAGGTCAACCCAGGTGCAACCTAGTCCCATCCAGGTCTAATTTAGGTCAACCCAGGTCTAACCCAAGTTTAACCCAGGTCAACATAAGCAAAGATTAGCTTACTCCACATCATACCTAATCTCAGTTATGAGCTGATCTTGGATAAAAACGTAGTTTAACTCAGCTTAACAACAACCCGAGTCTAACTCAAGCCAAATATATGTTTTCATATATCATGCTATTTAATCTTTTGCTTCATGTATTTCTTGTGTAGCTTTCAAAAATAAAGTTAAAATAGTAAAAAAAAACACATAAAAAAGGAGGAGAACATCTCACAAGATTGTTCTCTCTTTAAAATTTTAAAATAAAACAAAATTTCAAAACATATGAAAACCTTAATTTTTCACCACGACTCGAAGACTTATGGATTCAAAAAAAAGAACTTGAATTAAATATTAAATCTCAAATAACATCTAAATCACTCCAAGATATTGAACAAAAATCTAACCTTGGCATATCCGACATGCATGCTAGGTAAGCCAACTTAGACACCAAAATTGAGGATCATACACCTAGTCTAGATTAGTCCAAACATAGAGACCTAAGTAAGCTTAATAAGTGCCCTTTTTAGTCTTAGGGACTATGGAATATACAAAAACAACTTACCCCCTAAAAGTGGAGGGAATACCTTAGTATAATGCATCCCATGGTTACTGACAAAGGTATTTTAAACCACTTTTTTTATGAAACCTCTACATGTTACGATCATAGCTCTCAAGGAAGATTTCTGGCTATAAGGTTGGTTATAGTTGAAGGATACAAATTTTTTAGGGATGATGGAAACTTAAGTATCTTGACCAAAGATGTTGTTCCCAAAATCTAGGTTAGTCCACTCATCAGGATTCCTTATAATGCCTAAGGTTTCACTTCCATCTAGAAATCTTTCTCACCCAACTCTGTCCTTTAGTTTAAGATTTTTTATCCCTTCAGCCAACCAAATCAAGTATACATAAGTTCTCTTTTAACCTCACCTAATCAATAAAACCTCATTACCAAACTTTTTAAAACTCTTCAAACATCACTTTTTGGGGAAAGCCTCCACCCCTAAACAGTTAAAACCCTTATGCCTTTTTGTGAAACACCATTATTGAATTATAAGCCCCATCACCTTGAGCCGACTACTCCTTCACCTCCATTACTTCAATTATGAAAGTCCAATCTTGATAACCTAACTCATTATGNAAAACTCATTACCAAACTTTTTAAAACTCTTCAAACATCACTTTTTGGGGAAAGCCTCCACCCCTAAACAATTAAAACCCTTATGCCTTTTTGTGAAACACCATTATTGACTTATAAGCCCCATCACTTTGAGCCGACTACTCCTTCACCTCCATTACTTCAATTATGAAAGTCCAATCTTGATAACCTAACTCATTATGTTAATCGACAGTTTTCTTTAGGTTTCCCAACTCTAGAGATCTAATTAGCCATGAGAACTTATTCTTGTAGAGAGCAAGACCCAAAAAATAAATAAATATTATCTTACACCCATAAGATAAGGGGAAAAAATCCTTATTCCACAGACTTACGAAGGTCTTAATCATCTGGGTGATCAAACCTACTTTTAAGGTAATATTTTCTCTCCTCATGAATATATATTATTTTTTAAATGTCGTGCCNAAAAAAATCCTTATTCCACAGACTTACGAAGGTCTTAATCATCTAGGTGATCAAACCTACTTTTAAGGTAATATTTTCTCTCCTCATGAATATATATTATTTTTTAAATGTCGTGCCCTGACATCTAGATAGAAGCCTCTCATATGTTTTTTGGTGCAATGCCACAAAATTATTCCACTAATTTTTGTTCTAGTGGCTCCATGATACACCCTATTTCTGAGTGAAGAGGTCTCACGCAAGTGTATGTGTCATTTCAATAATAACAGATTTTGAGTATGGAATATCAATCCCATAGGGAATGAAGGAATTAGACTTAGGAGATGTTCTAGCCTACTAGTTTTATTTCCTAGTTTGGAATTGAAAGTAATTAAAGGTTCTAAAAAATACTACTGAATTGCAATTTAGTTTAAAGATTAATTCCTATAAAATTTTTACTCATCCTAATTATATTGGTGATTATCAAGTTATAAAGCTACCTTCCCTTGCAATCGTTTAAGTGGTAGTGCAGAATATGTAAAGTGTCAATTGTGAATATGGTTAGTGACAAATAGGATCAATTCTCTTATTTACTGTCTCCTAAGTGTATAAAGAAGTTTGATTATATTGATTTTTATTCCTTAAGCCCAAACTTAAACTAATCAAAGACTATATCCCTAACATTTGCATCACCCTACAAAGTACTTGCACCATACCATACAGATCAATGTGAATAACCTAGTTGTTCTACCATACCTCTCCCGAGTCATTCTAGATCGCAACACATTTTAATGAATCACTTGGCCATAATAAAAAGCAAATAAAAATCATAAAGTTATTCATCACATTCAAGTTTAAAAATAAATTTTAGAATTGCTTTGCACTCCTACACCAATTACTTAACCATTAAAATGAAAAGTAAAAGATATCTACTCAAAAAATATAAAGAACACACCAAAAAGTATCATTTGAAATAAGAAAATCCATTAAAAATTGTGTTTACATAAATAAAATTAGATAAATACACAATACTTAACTTTTTATCTCCTTAAAAAGCTTCGAGAATNAATCTAGTGGCTCCATGATACGCCCTATTTCTGAGTGCAGGGGTCTCACGCAAGTGTATGTGTCATTTCAATAATAATAGATTTTGAGTATGGAATATCAATCCCATAGGGAATGAAGGCATTAGACTTAGGAGATGTTCTAGCCTACTAGTTTTATTTCCTAGTTTGGAATTGAAAGTAATTAAAGGTTCTAAAAAATACTACTGAATTGCAATTTAGTTTAAAGATTAATTCCTATAAAATTTTTACTCATCCTAATTATATTGGTGATTATCATGTTATAAAGCTACCTTCCCTTGCAATCGTTTAAGTGGTAGTGTAGAATATGTAAAGTGTCAATTGTGAATATGGTTAGTGACAAATAGGATCAATTCTCTTATTTACCATCTCCTAAGTGTATAAAGAAGTTTGGTTATATTGATTTTTATTCCTTAAGCCCAAACTTAAACTAATCAAAGACTATATCCCTGACATTTGCATCACCCTACAAAGTACTTGCACCATACCATACAGATCAATGTGAATAACCTAGTTGTTCTACCATACCTCTCCCGAGTCATTCTAGATCGCAACACATTTTAATGAATCACTTGGCCATAATAAAAAGCAAATAAAAATCATAAAGTTATTCATCACATTCAAGTTTAAAAACAAATTTTAGAATTGCTTTGCACTCCTACACCAATTACTTAACAATTAAAATGAAAAGTAAAAGAGATCTACTCAAAAAATATAAAGAACTCACCAAAAAGTATCATTTGAAATAAGAAAATCCATTAAAAAATGTGTTTACATAAATAAAATTAGATAAATACACAATTCTTAACTTTTTATCTCCTTAAAAAGCTTCGAGAATGTTTCTCCAAAGATTTGTTGATCCCCTGCGACTTTACTGAACACTCTCCTCCTAACACAACTCAAATCCCTCACCAAAGGATTAATGAAACCTATCCCATTCTTTCTTACAACAAACTTGCCTTCACTTCACCAAAACATCCCCTTCCTCTTCACAAAAGAGCTCCTTTACCAGGCTAAATAACTCTCCAAATTGTGGATTTAAACTTCTGAAAACTACCCATACAGTTTATGTTGTCAAGGTGTCATGAGGCTATTACTTAGGCAGTAGTGTTTTGGTCTGCATGTTCTAATATGGGCACTTAGGCACCCAAAATTCTGTCTCTAGGATGCTGGTGAAGTGGCACCTAAGTGCTCAATGGCTGGCACTTAAGTGCTAGCCTCTCAAATTCTCAGGGTTTAGACTGGCGTATAAGCACCCAAGAAATCTGGTGGCAAGGCATTAGTCACTTGTGTCCTTCTTAGCTACAAGTCACCTCCACATTGCTCCATTTCTTCTCCACTTTACTCCAATTCTAATTCTTACTACATATTCAAGAAAAAAAACATAAAATAAATTTCTCTAAAGTACAATTTTATCCATAAAAATGTGCAAAATATAGAGGAAATTAAATATTCTCTTATACACATCAAAATCCCCAAAACTTAAACATTACTTGCCATCTAGTCTAGAATATTAATACCAATTTTATTTAATTTGAGGGAGTGTGTTTCATTAAACTTATCAATAATTTGGCCTCAACAAAGGAATTGTATAGGATTAAGATAACTTTAGTAAAAAAAGTCTAGTTCTACGATGTAAGAAACCTTGAATCTAACTAAGAAAACAGATTCTCTATTTACTTAAAAAATAAATGATCAATTACTAAATATGATATCTTAGATGGTAGAAAAATATATTTGAAGCACTCATTTTAAAAAGGTTTACTAATACTTCTCAAATATTAGGAAGTTTAGGAGTGTAAAAAAGCTTTAAATTCAAAAAGAGTCTAGCGAAAACAATTTTTGATAAGGCTAGTCCTGAAGCTTCTCATAATTTTATATTTTCTTTTTAAAACCTTTTATTCCTTTAAGATGTGGATTTTAACCCTTAGCATATTTTATGAGGATTACTATATCCAGACAGACCTTTTAATAGTTTTGAATTCTACTATTATCTCCTTAAAGTAAAACTCACCACTCTCCTCCACTTCTTAAGTTTTCATAAGTTAAGAAGTATTAGTTAAGAATATAATTTTATAAAGGCTCAATTTTTATTAAGCATCTATCTAAGTGTATCTAATTTAACAAATCTACGACTCTTTTCTAAAATAAATAGTCAAATCATTTTTCTACCTATTGAACTACAGGTTAACTTCACACTAGTCTAGTCTCATTCTCATAGAATTTAACATAAAGATACCACTTCTTTCCTTTCCCCAACATTTTCATAATTTTAAATTTGAACCCTGCATTCTTAAAATCAGCTTAACATATATAAATTCAAATATATGTTACGAAAGACAAATAAATTTATGCATTTAAAAGCTTTTCTCCCCCAAACTTACTTTTTATCATATTAAGCAATTTAAGACATGAATATAAACTAGGAGAAAATAGCTTAGAAACACTTTCTACCACATATGTATACTATCAAAATAAGTAGGTATAAATAGGACAAACATATATGAACTAGCAATTAAAGCAACGCTAAACAGGTTCGAAATGAAATTACACCACATAAAGTCCAAATATTACATTAGGTAACTAAAAATAAGTCCACAATAATAAACATAGAATGATCAAAAGAGTTCAGTAGTAGCATCAAATAACAAATAAGTCTAATACATCCATATAGAAGAAAATAAGAATAATAGCCAAAACATCAACAAAATGATAAATAAAACTACTCCCCTTCCACATCATTGTCATCATCCTCTTCTTGTTTTTCTTCATCTTCTTCTTGTTCTATCCTCATCCTCTTCCATTGGCAGATTGTGCTCATATACCTGGTAAGATGGACATACTAGGGAACTCCACTGTATTGTCCCCATCGATCCAGTGATTCTTCCTATATATCTTCAATTCAGCATCTTGGAAATTGAAACAATGATCAAATTGTCGTTTATCTTGCCAATCTAAGTGTGAAAAATTTCATTTAAACAGTACACTTCATCATGTAAAAAAGAAGTCACATCCTCTACCCTCTCTAATTTTTGTCCAAAGGCACCTTTCAGAGTAGTAGGACATGGCCTGTAAGGAGTAAAAGAATGAGGTTGAGCCAAGAGACGGGTCATTTTTGAAAACATTACATTCCTCCTACATAGTCCAATTTTTTATGCAAAGATTGGCTTTAATGAATGAAGGATTTTCTTCCAACTACTAACAACGATTCCAGCATGCTGGCACAAAAAAATGATAGTAGATGGGTGTCTCAAACCAAGACTAGTCCCTTCACCAATGGAATTTAATATAGAGTAATGAATAAGGGATCTACATCATTGGATTCATTTTTTTAGATGCAATAATTTAAGAAAATTGATCTCTAGTCACTTCACTAGTATTACTGGAATGAAGCATTTTAGCAAAAATGAAATAGTGCTAATGTTTTCATATTCCATGTAATTTAGAAGTAGAAAAGTTGATCTTAATTCCCTTATTAACTTTTCATACCCCTCTACCAAAAGTTAAGGATTTCATAACTTCATCAAGATAATCATTAGTAAGAGTGAAATCTGCGTAAAATCTAAGTCCTAATAGTTCAAAAAAAATTCTCCTAAATCCTTCACCATCGTCTTCTGATACACCTAAAATATATAGTATTTTTAGACACATTTTTATACCTATTTTTGAGATATTGCGCTTTAGTGGAAGGTATTTTTGTGTTTTTCTTATAGATACAAGTAAAAATGGAAAAAATACTTAAGGGAGTGAAAAAGAATCAAATTTGGAGCAAAAAGGTGAAAAATTATGCAAAAGAGTTTTGACGCCTAAGCGCCCGATCCGGCGCTTTGGCGCTGGTTAAACAGAGAAGGTCGTGCCTAAGCGCCGAGACCCCACGCTTAAGCGTCACTGGCAGTTACTAATGAGTAAAATCGGTTTTCACAAATTTTGAAGAGATTTTTGAGGCACCCATTGGCTTAATAGGTGGTTGTAACCACCATAGACGAAAATTATCATGAAAGGATGCATCTCTTCGGCAAATACATCCAATCAAGACACATTTTGAAGAGATCCCAAGGCACCTCTTGGAAAACTATGAAAGAAAGAAGAGAGGACTTAAAAAAGAGTCCTGAAAATATTGGCAAGTTTTGAAAGTTCTTTTCTGGGGAGTTAGTTCAGAGAGATTTTCAGGAATAACTTTTTATTTACTTTATCCTTTTTGTTATTTTGTTTTGAGTGATTGTAAAAGAGAAGAGATTCAAAGGAACTTCAAGAGTTTGGTGGAGGACTTGAGATAAGTTTTTATCTTTTTGTTTTAGACTACTTTTGGTTTTAATCAAGAATTGTTGTTGGTTTGACAATGATTTTTTTCTTTTAAACTAAAGTGTGTTTTTGTTTTTTCCATGGATTATTAGTAGTTTTCTTTATCTTTCTTCTTAAAATGATAAGTAATTAAGTTTTGGATGGGAGTTGTGGAGAGTATTGATCTTTAATGTTGGAAAAAGTTGTGAAGATTTAAATCCACGCACTTCATTTACCTCTTGACTTGACCAATCCAGATGTTAAAATTTGTTGTGAGAACATGTAAGAACCGGACTGGTATTGTCTCAGTCAACAATTAGAAAGAATCACATGAGGTTGTATGAATGAGAATGTAGTTCATATGATTGAGTGCAAATAAATTGGAAAATATTCATTGATGGGTGTAGAGTTAGAGGACTTTAAAGTGACAGGTTAAAGCCCCAACTTGGTTTATTATTTTAGGTTATGATATGAGAATGTTAGCCCCCATGTGGAGGGAATCGAGGGAACGCTAGAGTAAGAGCTAGTATCTTCCCTACCTAGCCAGTCTTCAGAACTATTCAAATTTTAAATTAGCCAATGTTTTTTATAGCATCTCTAGTAAGGGTAAAGAATATTATTACTCCTTTTTAGCACAACAAAATTTGCATACTTTCACAACAAAATTCTTATACTTATTACTGATTCATGATAAGAAGAAATATATTTTCATATTAAATAATTTTCTTCTACAAAAACTTTAGTTATCTTTTTAGTTGTTACTGTTTCGTTAAAATATAAAAAATACCAAAACTATTTAAATTTTAAATTCCTATAAAAATCATTTTTAGTTTAAGTAATTATCTTTTTAAAAATAGAAAAACTTTCTAAAAAGTGCATATTGCATAAGCTTCCCTATGGGTTCGATATTCAGGTCTTAATCAAAAAGTCTTATATTACTTGATAATGATACGTATACTTGCGTAGCCAACATATATAAATTAAAAGTTAAATTCTTATTTTTCTTCACGATCAAGCTTTTTGTTTTTTTACAAAGTAAGGAAATATAAGAATATATATAAATTAAAAAGTTAATTTCTTATTTTTCTTCATTCATGTTTTTTGTTTTGTTGCAAAATAAAAAAATATAAGTGAAAAATACAATCAGAACTATTGTTATACTGTGCATAAGCATTGAGTACGGGATCATCTTCCCAGGCAACGGTGCCAGAAAAACTTGACCCATGGCAAATGCATAAAAGCTTAGGTGGA
>JXCR01139300.1:24833-45205 GCA_002079205.1 Phalaenopsis hybrid cultivar
AAAATATAAGTGAAAAATACAATCAGAACTATTGTTATACTGTGCATAAGCATTGAGTACGGGATCATCTTCCCAGGCAACGGTGCCAGAAAAACTTGACCCATGGCAAATGCATCAAAGCTTAGGTGGATTACGCAAGTACAAGGTCAAAGTAGTGTTGGATTTTCTTTTTGTCTAGATTGTCGATCCCACACAAAAATGGGGTGAATTAATTTAGGAAAATGTTCTAGCCAACTTAATTTGTCCTCAGTTTGGAAATTAAAGAACTTAAGTTAAGTTACCAGTCCCTATTACAATGCAAATAAGATTAAATTTTACTCATACACCTACGTGAATTGGTGACAACCAGGTTTTAAAGCTACCCTTCTTTGCAGTGATAGTAGTGGAGTGTAGAAAATGATAAAATGTAAATGAAATGTGGCTAGTGACAAATAGAAAAATTTATCTTCTTTACCCTCTCTCGAGTGCATAATGAAGTTTGGTTCAAGTGGCCTTAATTCCTTGAGCCCCACTATGAACCCAATCATGATTATCTCCCTATTTATTTGCATCTCCCTACAACATACTTTTTCTTCATACCGTATAGTTCATTGCGATCTTCTGAGATGTTCATTTCATAGCCCTCCCAAGTCTTCATGGGTTCACAATATATTTTAACAAAACATTTTGCTAGAATCATTGGTAAATAAAAATTAGAAATAAAATTAACAAATTAAATGGTTAAAAGCAATTTAAAAGCATTTCCACATTCTTACACATCCTACTACATCACCAAATGGAAAAGGTTGGAGAGATTACACTTAAAACATAGAAAAAACTCCAAAAGATTTCATTGAAACAAAGAGAATCTATATATTAATGTGTTTATAAAAAATTTCAAGGCTAAAACACAATAATACTTATCACTCTCCCTCAATACCACCTTGAGCATGCTCCACAAATTCCCTAGCTGCTTTTGTGTAAACTTTGCTCACTTTAATACTTAGATACTCAGCAGTTCCCTACTTTAAATTTGCTCTTTCTAGCTTAGAGCAAGCCTTCATTGTCACGATCAGTGGAACTTCCCTTACTCTTCTCCAAATGCTCTCTGAAACTCTCTAGAAACTCCCTTTCTAAACTCTCTCCTAAAACTCCCAAAAGGACTCCTGACTAATGTCTTCGAGTCATTCTTACATATCCAGTAATATCGTATATTCAAATTGCTTCTGATCCGCCAGAATGATGCTTCGAATAGGTGGATTGAACTGCTGTACCTGCATAGAATTCTGTCCCGGTGCCTAGGCACCCAACATTTCTAGCGCCAAGTCCTTAACATTGATAGCTGAGGCCTTGGTGACCAGTGGGTGGTACTTAAGCACCTTCCACGCAGTTTCTCAAATTGGGGCTGGCGCTTAGGTGCCCCAAAAGTTTAGCGCCAATGCCCCAACTCACTTTGTAACCTCTTAGACCATTTCAACTCATTTACACTCCATATCTTTTCCAATTAGCTCTACTCCTATTACCTATTATACCCGTAAGAAAAACATAAAAATAACTTTCTTTAAAGTGCAATTTCTCTAAAAAATGTGCAAAACATAAAGGAATTCAAGCAGTCTTTTCACACATCAACAATCCATGATGTTTTTTGACACCTAGTGCAAGAAGAGTTTTCTTTTGAGGGTTATAAGTCATCTTTTCTCTACTTGATGTAGTTCTCAAGAGCCACATATGTTGGCTAAGAATTTCTTTCAACACTCTATTTCAATAAGGGTTCAAGCATTCAATCAATGATGCTTATTATGGTAGATTAAACCCATATGAACAAAGTTATCTATATGAGATGCTTGTGATGTGCCCCTTTGTTATGTTTTCCATGCTACTCTTAAAGGTGAAGCAAATACTTAGTTTTATTCATTCCTTGAAGGGATCATTTATACCTTAAATGAGCTTGCTAAGTTTTTTGTCGAGTGATTCATTTAAAACCAATGAATTGTCAAAGACTCTTCTCACCCTCCTTAGATTCATCAAAGTGAGGGAGAGTCACCAAAAAATTATTTCCAGAGCATTATTTGATAAGGGTGAAAAACTTCACTACAACTACAAAAAGTGATTCATGTCAACGTTTGAGGCATAATGGTGATTGGGTAGTCTTTCATTTAGAAATCAAGTAAATGAAAACAAATTTTAAGGGACAACTTTAACTACAAATTTAAGGGGATACCCATTTCAACATCTTAAACATGGCCATAATTAAAAAGAGCTTGACATTTAAGAGATTATTACTAGAAATTCATTCCCACATAGAATCTTCCCAATGGATTATGTATGTTGATGGATCCTTTAGAAGTTCTAGAGTTGGAGATAAACTATTAAATTTTTTTCATGAGCAAGACATTTTATAATATGGGATTCACTTGAAATCTTCTGCAATAAATACGGGTGACTGATATCTTAGCTGAAAGGAGACTCAATGTTCATAATTCACACTTCAAATAAAATCTTACCTTGGTTAAATCACTCATTATTTGTATCAAGAAATAACATTTGATTCACATACTTCAAGAATACAGTGTAATATTCATGATAGCTTTTAAATAAAAAAAATAATAACACCAAAGTCACTCACTCTCACACCCATCAATCTTGGTGATGATCTCAAAGCTAGATTATCAATCATCTATTTCCATATCAATATATGGACATTAGTCTACCAGTGAAGCGGCCTCATATTTAATCATAGAAGAATAAGTCATTATAATAAAAAAAATCTCAAAATAAAATTCTTTAGCCCCTATCTGAGGCTCTACAATTGACATGTTCGTCAATAAGTAGAGCATACTTAACAAAAGATCAACTCCTTAGTAAAGAGAACTAGCTATAAGTTTTCTCTCAGCATTGCATCCTCATATTGGAGTTCGTCCTCATCTTAAACTAGAAGTTGATCTCATTAAAATTATCAGGTATGTGCACCTATCTCCATTAATAAACTACAAATAACCTAACCCTATCACTTATACTAATACAATCTTCAACTTTAAGAAGGAATTAAAAGGCTAGTTTATTAGGGACTTCTCTATTATTTTACATGCTTATTTAGATAATACCTCTATTGGAGGAGTAACACATTCAAAATGAAAAAATAAGAATATTGAAAAACACCATTCTTTAGTTTGCTTGCGATCATAAATTTAAGAAAATATTTTGGTGCTAGATAACTTGGGTGAAGTGTTGGGTTTCTAAACTCTCTTTTTCATTTAGTCAAAGGAAGAATGGAAAGTGTCATGTTTCCGCTTCGGGCGTCAGGTCATCGAACAAGCACTTAGCTGATTTTGCTTCAAATGCTTTCCTGGTTAACATGTAATACTGTAACTTACATAATAGACACAAATACCCAAAAAAGCCTAAAAATGATACATATAATGAAGTAAATATAGGGAATAACACATCACCAACTACTACTTTTGTAGCAAAAAACTATGGATTTTATATCTAAATATTCTTATTAAAATAAAGAACCATAATAGTTGTAGCCATATTATGGCTATTACAGATAAATTATTTTTGTAAATCTATGATGACCATCTTTTTAATTAGATCTTCTTCAATGTAGAAGAAGAACTCATCTACGTACTTATGATTACGTAGTGAATTTTTTTAATTGGACTAGAGTCTTTGGTTATTTAGCTTTTTAAGGTTTTACACATAAAAATATTGGTGTCTCTTCTGCTACTTTTTATTTATTGTTGTGTGTATATGTGAGTATGTGTGGTTGTGCGTGTGAGTGTGTGTGTCAAGTCTTCGTTTAAAGATAAAATGTTAATTTATCACTCTACCACCATATTACTTCCAACACAAAATATTTTGGTGTCATATGTGGGAAATAATTCCCTTATATAAGAGTCTACGCTTCCTCAAGGGCTAGCAAAAACAATACATATTCTTCTTGCTATAATACTCGACATTCCATGGCCTAACACTAACATTTAGGATAGTATATAATNAATGTTGGTATTAGAGGAAAATTTGGAATCGAATTAATCAAAAACATATAAGTTGTAATTTTTTGCCACTAGCGCTGACAACGCCCGCAGACGGACCAAAGCATCAACAGCGCCATCGGGAGCGTCGACAACGTTGAGAGCAGTTTTGCGGTTTTTGAAGGTTTTGGCTAACTTTGGCGGGATTTTGTTCTGTAATAATCACTGGGAGGATTTTTTAAAGTCCTAAAAACTACCTTGGATGACTGAAAACTTCCTATTTCAAATTCCATGGCCTCACATTCCAAAAATACTTCTAGGTATGAAGTTTTCAATAGAAGAAAGTTTACAGTTTTGAAGTGCAAAGACTATACGACAAAGTTATTGTAAAGAAGAGGCTTATCAAGGAGAGAGGCTTTTTGAATCACGGATTGATTAATCAAAGTTCTCTGATTGATAAACTCATTGTACAAAGGAGATGGGAAGTTATGTGCTACACTACCGCTGCAGTTGTTGTACCAGTAGTGAAGGAATTCTATGCAAACTTACATGAAATTACCCAAGGAGTTGTGTTCGTACGAGGTAAGGATGTACCATTTACACCTATGTGAATCAATGAGTTGAATATGATAGAAAACGTCCCAATTTTTCATTATATAAATTTCATCCCTACGAGAGATTTGATGCAAGAAGTCTATAATTTTATGAAGAATGAAAGTGATATTTGGGAAATGTGAGATGAAGGATATGTTAGTTTCTCTGCTTCATTGCTTAATCCAATATNATTGTGTTCGTACGAGGTAAGGCTGTACCATTTACACCTACGCGAATCAATGAGTTGTATATGATAGAAAACGCCCCAATTTGTCATTATATAAATTTCATCCCTACGAGAGATTTGATGCAAGAAGTCTATAATTTTATGACGAATGAAAGTGATATTTGGGAAATGTGAGACGAAGGATATGTTAGTTTCTCTGCTTCATTGCTTAATCCAATATCAAAATAGTGGCATTTCTTAATTTCTACAAAATTACTCCCTACCATGAAAATTAGTAGAGACACCAAAGAAAGTGTTATTTTGAATTATTGCATTCAGATGGAAAAACCCATTGATATATGATATATCATATTTAAATCTATTATGGGTATCATTATGAATCAACCAATTTATGGACTATGACATTCTTCCACAATTTTCCTACTTTGCAGTCAATTTCAAGTTCCATATAAAAGTTGGGAAAAAGTTTAATTACCTTGTGAGCCCATGATTCCTATTAATGATAGTTATGTTGGGAATGGGAATGAAGCATTAGATAATATCTTATATCACTCATCACATGCTTCAACTCCATTAATGCCACCAACATTTGGAAGTTCACTTGCCGTGGAAAAGAAATTGAAGAAAATTGAAAGAGAACTTCAGAGTGTTACCAATGTAATTGGATATCTTAAGTACCTTTTTGATTACTTAGATTGGAGGATGAAAGAAAATTTTGATCATACTGGAACATTTGAAGCAGGATTAGTGCGGTTTTTTAAAGAAAAAGGATGGTCGAAGAAAACTCGACTGATCAATTCCCGTACCGACCCTTCTACAATCTGTACGTTTATTACCAGTCGATGGGAGATATCAGAGGTGGAGAAAGCACTGAAGATGAAACAACATAATTAAAGAATTTGGACTCTCTCTACTAGTTTAAGAAACTTATGTACTTAATGCAATTGTGTGGATTTGATTTAGTTTGCTTTTCTTTAGAATTCTGAACTTTGATTGTTTGTATAGTTTTGTGTCAGCGTTTAGTATTGTGGCTTGATTTTAACACTAATTTATAATTTAGTTTGCTTAGTATGTGTGAAAGTGTGATTAGAAAAATGTTTTTGTAAAAGTGTATTTTTATATATAAAAGTTAGTTTGTTGTTGTTTGTGAAAATATTTGTTTGTGAATTATTATTAGATAAAAATTTGTGTTTAAAAATACTAAAAAACTTTGGAGAAAATTGAAAATAAATTGAAAATTAAAAAAATTGAAAAATGAATTTTAGGCCTTCAGTGCCGACGGCGCTGGCATGGGCGCCATCGGCTCCCTCGACCCGAGAACAACCTTTAACTCCTTAATATTGCAATTTTCATCGTAAACCTCCATTTTTACCCCTTGAGTCACCTTCAACCTTTGATTTTTGCACCTAGGGCTTGCATTTGCGTGGATTTGAGGTGATTTTAAGGCAAAGGAACTTTATATTTCATCTTCTCTAGGTTAGAGCTACACTTTGAGTTAAAAAATTTTGATTTTTATCAAGGATTTATCTCACATTGCCTATATCCAAAAATTTTAAAAATTTTTTGAGAGATTTTGAGAAAATCATTATGTGAAGAACTCTTACTTAGTGGATTTAAGTTTAAAGAGTTTTACATTTTGATTTTCAAAATTTTTAAAGTTTATTTAAATATTTTCAATTTTTCTCTAGATTTCCCATGGCACCAAGAATGAGCAAAGGAAAAAAGAAAAGTATATTATGATGAGCAAAAATCTGATAGCTTCAAGGATAGTGCTCGATTCAATAGTCTAATTGAGCATAAAAAAGTAATTCTGGATCGTGGTTTTAAGAATCCGGGAGGAGAAGTTGAGCGACTTATCAATGCTCGGCAGTGGGAAATTTTTTGTTATTTTACTGCCGATGCGATTATTTTTGTAGTGATGCAATTCTATGCCAATTTTATTGAAGCTTCTGATGATTTTGTTTTTGTTCATGAAAAAATGATGGAGTTTTCTCCAAGTAAAATTAATGAGTTTTATCAGTTGGAAGATATTTACAGTTGTCAGTATAAATTATTTTCTGCTACTAATGAGGCCTTAGATGAGGTTATTTCTTTTCTTATTGATGGAAGAGGGACCTGGAAAGTCAAAAATGGTGTTAAAGTAAATTTTCCTCTTTATATGCTTAATGTAGTATCTAAGGTCTGACACTACTTTATTTATGGAAGAATGATTCCTACAAATCATTATAGTGAGGTGACCAAGGATAGAGCCATCCTAAACTTCTATATTCAACAGGTGATGAGGATAAATGTAAGCTCTATTATCTATATGAACACTAGATCCATTGCTTTGAGAGAGACCACTGGTGGTTTGGCACACCCTGCACTTTTTTTTACACTTTGTGAACAAGCAGGAGTTGATTTTAGACCTGTGGAAGAGAGGATTGAGCCCCTAAAACCTATTGGGCCTGCCAATATAAAGACATATGAATTTCATGTTGATTGGAGGTCTGAGAGTAAGATCAGAGATATTCCTTCTAATTCGAGGACCCCTAATTCTAGTGACCTACTAACAGAGAACTTTTAGACCAGATGATGATCCATCAGGGAGATATCTTATGAATGAATCATATATTGCAAAACATGGATGTCATAAATGCTCACACTGATGATTTAATACAACAAAAGTTTGAATATGATGCTACTTATGATGATGCGTTGGTGAGATACTTACAGAGTGATCATTCAATTCAGTTTCCTACTCACCCTGTTTTTACTCCATATTAGTGGCAGGATTTGGATGTAGAAGAAGAAGATGATGGTGATGATTGGTGATTTTTCTTTTAGTTTATGTTTGATTGTACTTTGTTATTTTGTTATTTGTTTTTTTTATATTGTTGAGACTGTTTGTTAGATTGTGAGACTTGGTTTTATAGTTATGTTGAGTTGTGAACTGTAGTTTGTAAAACTGTTTTCATTTCTGGAATTTAGTTTAATTCTGTTGTTAGTTCCAGTATTTTGTGCAATGTGGTGTAATTAACTCTCTTTTAGCAAATTTTATATGTATTATGTGCAATTTAATGTTTTAAGTCTTGTTGCTTTTTATATTAGCACCTGTAGTTTTTCAGAATTAAAGTTTCAAAATCACAACTTTCAATAGGTATGTCTTTTCTTTATGTATTTAATGTTTTCTTTCACCCTTTATTTTTCAGTTCTTCATGCTAAATCCTTTAAAAATTTAAGTTTGGGGGGAAAAGAAAAATTGCTTTTAAAGAAAGAAACTTTATTTTATTTGTCCTCGCTTGGCTATATTTTCAAAAATTTTAAATTTAACAAGACCTTTGGTATTAGGGGTTAACTTTAGATTACTATATTTATGTTTCAAAATATATAGTAAACTTAAGTAAAAATTTTCAATAATAAAGGTTAATTTTAAAGATTAAGATATTTGGTATAAAAGAAAAAGACTATGTTTTTTCTATTTTAAGTAAAGAAAATTGTATTTTTTAAATATTAAAAATCTTAAAGGTTAATGTAAGAAGAAAAGAATTAGACTTTATATGAAATCTTTAAGCTAATATAAATTTTTTAAGTGAAGAAATGTGACAAGTTTTTTACTTTAAGAAGAGGATAGTGAAGTTCAAAATCATTAAAAGCTATCCAGATATAGTAATCCTCACATATGAAAAGAAAAGAAAAGAAAAGAAAAGAAAAAGAAAAGAAAAGAGAAGAAAAAGAAATGAAAAGATGTGGGGAGAAGCTTGAGGAGATGTCTAATTAAAAATTGGCTTCAATTGAATCAAATTAAAAAAAAGGCTTGCTACATTTTTAAACTTTTATTTGAGTATTAGTTTATTTACTAGTAAAGTCATATAAAGTTATTTTCCATATGAATACCTTAAGTGACTTTAATATGGCAATTTGCAATTTTCCTTGAAAAGAATAAAGAAACATAAATCTTGGACTTGATTATTAAATATTCTTATACCTTTAATATTAATTGGAGTTGTTTTGAATTTTTTTTTAAATTATCCTATTGTATTTAGTGGACTAAGATATGGAAATCTAAAAGTTAAATTCTTTACCATAAGTCATATTTGTATAGTAGAGGAGTTACTTGAGGACAAGTAACATGTAAGTTTGGGGGATTTTGAGATACACCAAAAATATATGCAATTTTAGACCCATATTTTATACTCATTTTTGGTGATATTGCACTTTGGTGGAAGGTATTTTTATGTTTTCTTACAACATGTTGAATTTTAGAACTTAAAGCAAAAAGGATGAAATTTTGAGCAAAAATGAAGAAGTTGAAATTTGTTCAGTGCCAACTGCGCCAGAAGCAGCGCCGACGACACCGTTTGATAGAGAGCATTGAATTTAATTACGGGACACTGGCGCCGACGGCACTTGAGTGGGCACCAACTACACCAATGCCGGTTCAGCCCCAATTTCTAGAAGATTCAACGAATCTGGATAATTTTGAAGAGTTTTTGGAAGCACCTATTGACACCAAAATTGATCAAAGAAGAGACTCTTCCTATCATTTCATCCCCTCCATACAACCTTCTACACATCACACATTCTTCCATTTTTCATTCCACAACCATTTAGAGTCCATTGTTCTTATAATTTAGAGTTTTGTGGTGAGATTAAGTGTGAACTCTTCTCTAAGAGTTTTGGAGAAGGAGAAAAGTGAGAGATTTCTTGTTTCTTCATTTTCTAGAAGAGGCTATAATGGATTTGCTTTGAGAAAGAGTTTCAGATAAGTATTGTTTGTTTATTAGTGTTGTATCAACTTTCTTTTATATATGAAATTTGTGTTTTATTGTATCTTTCTCATGAAGTCTGAGTAGTTTACTTTATCTTTCTCCATACTCTGAGATATGGTGAAGTGAAGACATAATATGGATGTGCCGATATTAAAATATAAAATAAATTGTGATGACTTTTCAACTCCAAACTTAATTTACTTTTTGATCAGGCCAATTGAATTGTTAAAATATGTTGTGAAATATATGATTCGGGAAATGAAGTATGAGTTCTACAACAGATTGAGGATCACATTTGATTCCATGAAGGAGAACTTCGTCCATGGAATTAAGTGCAAATAAATAGGAAAATATATTTTGTTGGGTGTAGAATTAGAGAACCTTTAGGGTGACAGATTAAAATCTTCAATTCGGTCTTAGTGTTTAAAAACTAAAGCAAGAGTTAGCTTTCAAGTGAAGGGAATTGAGAGCTCTGGAGTGGGAGCCACTCTTCTCTTAGCCTAGCCAAAGATTTAAGGACTAAACCTAGAATTACCCAATGATTTTCTATAACACTATATCAGGGCAGAGAATTAAAACTACTCCTATTTGACACATTACATAATTGAACCATTTATCTCATCTCATTTTACCAAAACCTCATTGTAGTGGGAAATATGTTTTTTCACATAAGAAATCTTCATCACATAAACATAGTTTAATAGTTTAGTAGTTACTGTTTAAACTTTATATTTTAGTTTTTTTATTAGTTAAATAATTTAGTTTTGATAATATCTCAACATTCAAAATTAGTGACAGTAATTTCATATTGACTTTCTGTGAATTTCGTAGTAAATTTATCATTTCAAATTTAAATCTTCCCGGTGGGATCGATATTTGGGGTTTAAATAGAGAGTCTTTTATTACTTGATAATGATACGTGTACTTCCGTAGAATCCCAACATTAATTGCTTAAATTTCTTATTCATAAAATATTGCATCAAGCTTTTGGCACCGTTGCATAGCGGAGTCAACTATACAATTTTTACACAACTATATTCTCGGGGATCAATGGTTAGTATGCACAACACATTTAGTTCCAATCAAATATAATCTAAACTTATTAAAAGCATACACAATGGCTAATAAATTTCTTTCAGTGCTGGTATTGTTAATATAAGCGTCATTAAGTGTCTTACTAGCATAATATATGACCTTGAAAATCTTATGAAATTTCTGCCCTAAAATAGCTCCAATTACATAATCATTAGCATCACACAATAATTTGAAAAGGTTTCTCCCAGTCCGGTTATAGGGGCAGTGATCAATTCTTCCTTTAAAGTTTCAAAGGCTTTAAGGCAATCTTGGTTAAAGTCAAAATTTGCATCTTTTTCTAGAAGTTGGCATAAAGGCTTACTAATTTTTAGAAATTTTTTTAAATATTACTTGTAGAATCCAACATGTCCTAAAAAGCTCCTATCTCCTCTTATAGTAGTAGGTGGAGGTAGGTTTAATATAACTTGAATTTTTATAGCATCTACTTCTATGCCATTTTCTAAAATTCTATGTCCAAGAACAATTCCTCCTACTATAATAAACTGACGTTTCTCTCAGTTCAAAACGAGATTAATCTTTTCACAACGTTCTAAAAATTTTTCTAATTGATTTAGACGAATTTCAAAGGAAGTTTAAAAGGCATTCGCCGAAAAGCAAAAGTTCCATAAGGACTAGTAAATATTATTTTCTCTTGATCATCAGGGGCAATAGGTATTTGGTGATAACTGGTATATCCAACTAGAAAAAAAAATATTTGTGCCCAACTAATCTATCCAACATCTGCTCCAAAAAGGGTAAAGAAAAATGATCCTTTCGGGTGGCAGAATTTAATTTTCTATAATCTATGCAGATTCGTCATCCAGTGACTTATCTTGTTGATATTAATTTGTTATGCTCATTTGTCACTGCAATGACATCTCCTTTCTTTGGAACACAGTGAATTGGACTCACCCAAACACTGTCTAAAATAGGATATATTATTCTCGCATCTAACCATTTTATAATTTCTTTCTTAACAACTTCTTTCATCATATGATTCAATCTCCTTTGAGGATCAGTTCTTGGTTTATGTTGATCTTCCAATAAAATTATATGCATACATATTGAAGGATTGATTCCTTTAATATCAGATAATGTATATCCAAAGGCTTTCTTATATCTTTTTAAAGTTTCTAACAACTATCGTTCTTGCGCATCAGTTAGTTTTGAGGATTCTATGATAGGTAGTGTAGATGAATCTCCTAAGAATGCATACTTTAAATGTGTAGTAAGTGTTTTCAATTCTAGTTCAAAGGGTTTCTTAATAGATGAAATCAAATTGTTGTCATTTTCTGCAGGATCTAACATTTTAAATTTTTCCAAAACATATTTCAAGTCTTTCGTACTCACTTCCATAGACTCATCTTGGATTTTATCCTCATCTTGATATTCCATATATTCGTTTTCAAATTTGCTTTCATATGTCTTTTTGAAATATTCATGGCTTAAATACTCATTAATATCCATTTTGAAGCATTCGATCTCTTATTCTTTTGCAGGGTATCTCATTGATTTTGTAATATTAAATGTAACCTCTTGATCACTAACTCTCATAGTTAGTTCTCCTTTCTGCACATTTATCAAAGCTCGTCCAGTGGCTAGGAATGGTCTCCCTAAAATAATAGGAATTTCCTTATGTTCCTTCATGTCTAATACAATTAAGTCCACAGGAAAGATAAATTTATCAACCTTTACTAAATCATCTTCTATAACTCCTTTAGGATAGGTAATCAAATGATCAACTAACTGAAGAGTTATAGTTGTAAGTAAAATATCTCCTAAGCCCAACCTTCTGAAAATTGATAACGACATAAGATTAATACTAGCTCTCAAATCACATAAAGCTTTTCCATAAAATCGTTCGCCAATAGCACAAGGAACTGTAAAACTTCCGTGATATATAAGTTTTTCAGGAAGCTTCTTCTGGATTATAGCACTACACTCTTCACTGAGTGTAACAGTTTTATTATCTACAAACTTCCTTTTCTTATTAAGATATCCTTCATGAACTTCACATAGTTTGGCATTTTTTCCAAAGCTTCAACAAACGAAATGTTTATCGTCAATTTCCTCAAAATTTCCAAAAATTTTGAAAATTGATTATCTCTATATTTTTGTTTCAATCTTTGAAGAAATGAAGGTGGTAGTCTTTCTATAGTGATTTTCATTGGTTTAATAGGAATTTCTAACTCACAATGAAAATCTTCACCAGAATTTTTATTTTCCACCTCATCTTTTCCTATTTCAACTTCTCATTGAACTCTTTCTTCTAATTCTTTTTTACTTTTCAGTTGAATAGCTTTAATTTGCTTCTTGTTCTGATCTTTAGGATTTACTTCAACATTACTTGGTAATGTTTCTGGAGGTATATTGCTAAGTGCATCATGTTTTTGATTACAGCTCCTTGACTCTGTAATTGACTTTCCATTTGCAATATCAATTTTTCCATTGATAACTTTTTCTCCTTACTTTGCAAATTATTAAATCCCGTGAGGTAATAAGGTTTATAGGCTTGATTTCCTTTATTGTTGGAGCTTCCCACTGGGTTCGCAGTATTGTTTCCCCATTATGGATTTGTAGCATTCAAGTTATTGTTACTCCAACTAAAGTTTGGATGATTCTTCCAATCAGGATTATAATAATTGGCATAAGGATTATTAGAACGGTTGCTTATTGCATTTAAAGTCTCATAAGAAGATTGAGATTCTATCATTTGTCCAAATGAGTTCTCCGTAAGCACAGGTGTTGTTTAAGAATAATTCATTCCATATTTATCTATCAACTTCGATATAACAACTATTTGAGCAGCTAATATAGATATTACATCAAAATTATCAATATTGGCTACTCTTTTTGAATTTACCCTTTCCGAGGGCCATTGAAAATTATTAATAGTCATCTCTTCAATTAATGAATATGCCTTATCGAANTAACACTAATTTATAATTTAGTTTGCTTAGTATGTGTGAAAGTGTGATTAGAAAAATGTTTTTGTAAAAGTGTATTTTTATATATAAAAGTTAGTTTGTTGTTGTTTGTGAAAATATTTGTTTGTGAATTATTATTAGATAAAAATTTGTGTTTAAAAATACTAAAAAACTTTGGAGAAAATTGAAAATAAATTGAAAATTAAAAAAATTGAAAAATGAATTTTAGGCCTTCAGTGCCGACGGCGCTGGCATGGGCGCCATCGGCTCCCTCGACCCGAGAACAACCTTTAACTCCTTAATTTTGCAATTTTCACCGTAAACCTCCATTTTTACCCCTTGAGTCACCTTCAACTTTTGATTTTTGCACCTAGGGCTTGCATTTGCTTGGATTTGAGTTGATTTTAAGGCAAAGGAACTTTATATTTCATCTTCTCTAGGTTAGAGCTACACTTTGAGTTAAAAAATTTTNATTGCAATTTTCATCGTAAACCTCCATTTTTACCCCTTGAGTCACCTTCAACCTTTGATTTTTGCACCTAGGGCTTGCATTTGCGTGGATTTGAGGTGATTTTAAGGCAAAGGAACTTTATATTTCATCTTCTCTAGGTTAGAGCTACACTTTGAGTTAAAAAATTTTGATTTTTATCAAGGATTTATCTCACATTGCCTATATCCAAAAATTTTAAAAATTTTTTGAGAGATTTTGAGAAAATCATTATGTGAAGAACTCTTACTTAGTGGATTTAAGTTTAAAGTGTTTTACATTTTGATTTTCGAAATTTTTAAAGTTTATTTAAATATTTTCAATTTTTCTCTAGATTTCCCATGGCACCAAGAACGAGCAAAGGAAAAAAGAAAAGTATATTATGATGAGCAAAAATCTGATAGCTTCAAGACTAGTGCTTGATTCAATAGTCTACTTGAGCATAAAAAAGTAATTCCGGATCGTGGTTTTAAAAATCCGGGAGGAGAAGTTGAGCGANAGTTTTACATTTTGATTTTCAAAATTTTTAAAGTTTATTTAAATATTTTCAATTTTTCTCTAGATTTCCCATGGCACCAAGAATGAGCAAAGGAAAAAAGAAAAGTATATTATGATGAGCAAAAATCTGATAGCTTCAAGGATAGTGCTCGATTCAATAGTCTAATTGAGCATAAAAAAGTAATTCTGGATCGTGGTTTTAAGAATCCGGGAGGAGAAGTTGAGCGACTTATCAATGCTCGGCAGTGGGAAATTTTTTGTTATTTTACTGCCGATGCGATTATTTTTGTAGTGATGCAATTCTATGCCAATTTTATTGAAGCTTCTGATGATTTTGTTTTTGTTCATGAAAAAATGATGGAGTTTTCTCCAAGTAAAATTAATGAGTTTTATCAGTTGGAAGATATTTACAGTTGTCAGTATAAATTATTTTCTGCTACTAATGAGGCCTTAGATGAGGTTATTTCTTTTCTTATTGATGGAAGAGGGACCTNGTGGAGTTTTCTTCAAGTAAAATTAATGAGTTTTATCAGTTGGAAGATATTTACAGTTGTCAGCATAAATTATTTTCTGCTACTAATGAGGCCTTAGATGAGGTTATTTCTTTTCTTATTGATGGAAGAGGGACCTGGAAAGTCAAAAATGGTGTTAAAGTAAATTTTCCTCTTTATATGCTTAATGTAGTATCTAAGGTCTGACACTACTTTATTTATGGAAGAATGATTCCTACAAATCATTATAGTGAGGTGACCAAGGATAGAGCCATCCTAAACTTCTATATTCAACAGGTGATGAGGATAAATGTAAGCTCTATTATCTATATGAACACTAGATCCATTGCTTTGAGAGAGACCACTGGTGGTTTGGCACACCCTGCACTTTTTTTTACACTTTGTGAACAAGCAGGAGTTGATTTTANGAAGTTCTATATTCAACAGGTGATGAGGATAAATGTAGGCTCTATTATCTATATGAACACTAGATCCATTGCTTTGGGAGAGACCACTGGTGGTTTGGCACACCCTGCACTTTTTTTTACACTTTGTGAACAAGCAGGAGTTGATTTTAGACCTGTGGAAGAGAGGATTGAGCCCCTAAAACCTATTGGGCCTGCCAATATAAAGACATATGAATTTCATGTTGATTGGAGGTCTGAGAGTAAGATCAGAGATATTCCTTCTAATTCGAGGACCCCTACTTCTAGTGACCTACTAACAGAGAACTTTTAGACCAGATGATGATCCACCAGGGAGATATCTTATGAATGAATCATATATTGCAAAACATGGATGTCATAAATTCTCACACTGATGATTTAATACAACAAAAGTTTGAATATGATGCTACTTATGATGATGCGTTGGCGAGATACTNATTCTAGTGACCTACTAACAGAGAACTTTTAGACCAGATGATGATCCATCAGGGAGATATCTTATGAATGAATCATATATTGCAAAACATGGATGTCATAAATGCTCACACTGATGATTTAATACAACAAAAGTTTGAATATGATGCTACTTATGATGATGCGTTGGCGAGATACTTACAGAGTGATCATTCAATTCAGTTTCCTACTCACCCTGTTTTTACTCCATATTAGTGGCAGGATTTGGATGTAGAAGAAGAAGATGATGGTGATGATTGGTGATTTTTCTTTTAGTTTATGTTTGATTGTACTTTGTTATTTTGTTATTTGTTTTTTTTATANTGATGGTGATGATTGGTGATTTTTCTGTTAGTTTATGTTTGATTGTACTTTGTTATTTTGTTATTTGTTTTTGTTATATTGTTGAGACTGTTTGTTAGATTGTGAGACTTGGTTTTATAGTTATGTTGAGTTGTGAACTGTAGTTTGTAAAACTGTTTTCATTTCTGGAATTTAGTTTAATTCTGTTGTTAGTTCCAGTATTTTGTGCAATGTGGTGTAATTAACTCTCTTTTAGCAAATTTTATATGTATTATGTGCAATTTAATGTTTTAAGTCTTGTTGCTTTTTTATATTAGCACCTGTAGTTTTTCAGAATTAAAGTTTCAAAATCAGAACTTTCAATCGATATGTCTTTTCTTTATGTATTTAATGTTTTCTTTCACCCTTTATTTTTTCAGTTCTTCATGCTAAATCCTTTAAAAATTTAAGTTTGGGGGGAAAAGAAAAATTGTTTTTAAAGAAAGAAACTTTATTTTATTTGTCCTCACTTGGCTATATTTTCAAAAATTTTAAATTTAACAAGACCTTTGGTATTAGGGGTTAACTTTAGATTACTATATTTATGTTTCAAAATATATAGTAAACTTAAGTAAAAATTTTCAATAATAAAGGTTAATTTTAAAGATTAAGATGTTTGGTATAAAAGAAAAAGACTATGTTTTTTCTATTTTAAGTAAGGAAATTTGTATTTTTTAAATATTAAAAATCTTAAAGGTTAATGTAAGAAGAAAAGAATTAGACTTTATATGAAATCTTTAAGCTAATATAAATTTTTTAAGTGAAGAAATGTGACAAGTTTTTTACTTTAAGAAGAGGATAGTGAAGTTCAAAATCATTAAAAGCTATCCAGATATAGTAATCCTCACATATGAAAAGAAAAGAAAAGAAAAGAAAAGAAAAGAAAAAGAAAAGAAAAGAGAAGAAAAAGAAATGAAAAGATGTGGGGGAGAAGCTTGAGGAGACGTCTAATTAAAAATTGGCTTCACTTGAATCAAATTAAAAAAAAAGGCTTGCTACATTTTTAAACTTTTATTTGAGTATTAGTTTATTTACTAGTAAAGTCATATAAAGTTATTTTCCATATGAATACCTTAAGTGACTTTAATATGACAATTTGCAATTTTCCTTGAAAAGAATAAAGAAACATAAATCTTGGACTTGATTGTTAAATATTCTTATACCTTTAATATTAATTAGAGTTGTTTTGAATTTTTTTTTAAATTATCCTATTGTATTTAGTGGACTAAGATATGGAAATCTAAAAGCTAAATTCTTTACCATAAGTCATATTTTTACATAGTAGAGGAGTTACTTAAGGACAAGTAACATGTAAGTTTGGGGGATTTCGATACACCAAAAATATATGCAATTTTAGACCCATATTTTATACTCATTTTTGGTGATATTGCACTTTGGTGGAAGGTATTTTTATGTTTTTTTACAACTTGTTGAATTTTAGAACTTAAACCAAAAATGATGAAATTTTGAGCAAAAATGAAGTTGAAATTTGTTCAGTGCAAACTGCGCCAGAAGCAGCGCCGACGGCACCATTTGATAGAGAGCATTGAATTTAATTACGGGACACTAGCGCCGACGGCACTTGAGTGGGCACCAACTACACCAATGCCAGTTCAGCCCCAATTTCTAGAAGATTCAACGAATCTGGATAATTTTGAAGAGTTTTTGGAAGCACCTATTGGCACCAAAATTGATCAAAGAAGAGACTCTTCCTATCATTTCATCCCCTCCATACAACCTTCTACACATCACACATTCTTCCATTTTTCATCCCACAACCATTTAGAGTCCATTGTTCTTATAATTTAGAGTTTTGTGGTGAGATTAAGTGTGAACTCTTCTTTAAGAGTTTTGGAGAAGGAGAAAAGTGAGAGATTTCTTGTTTCTTCATTTTCTAGAAGAGGCTATAATGGATTTGCTTTGAGAAAGAGTTTCAGATAAGTATTGTTTGTTTATTAGTGTTGTATCAACTTTCTTTTATATATGAAATTTGTGTTTTATTGTATCTTTCTCATGAAGTCTGAGTAGTTTACTTTATCTTTCTCCATACTCTGAGATATGGTGAAGTGAAGACATAATATGGATGTGCCGATATTAAAATATAAAATAAATTGTGATGACTTTTCAACTCCAAACTTAATTTACTTTTTGATCAGGCCAATTGAATTGTTAAAATATGTTGTGAAATATATGATTCGGGAAATGAAGTATGAGTTCTACAACAGATTGAGGATCACATTTGATTCCATGAAGGAGAACTTCGTCCATGGAATTAAGTGCAAATAAATAGGAAAATATATTTTGTTGGGTGTAGAATTAGAGAACCTTTAGGGTGACAGATTAAAATCTTCAATTCGGTCTTAGTGTTTAAAAACTAAAGCAAGAGTTAGCTTTCAAGTGAAGGGAATTGAGAGCTCTGGAGTGGGAGCCACTCTTCTCTTAGCCTAGCCAAAGATTTAAGGACTAAACCTAGAATTACCCAATGATTTTCTATAACACTATATCAGGGCAGAGAATTAAAACTACTCCTATTTGACACATTACATAATTGAACCATTTATCTCATCTCATTTTACCAAAACCTCATTGTAGTGGGAAATATGTTTTTTCACATAAGAAATCTTCATCACATAAACATAGTTTAATAGTTTAGTAGTTACTGTTTAAACTTTATATTTTAGTTTTTTTATTAGTTAAATAATTTAGTTTTGATAATATCTCAACATTCAAAATTAGTGACAGTAATTTCATATTGACTTTCTGTGAATTTCGTAGTAAATTTATCATTTCAAATTTAAATCTTCCCGGTGGGATCGATATTTGGGGTTTAAATAGAGAGTCTTTTATTACTTGATAATGATACGTGTACTTCCGTAGAATCCCAACATTAATTGCTTAAATTTCTTATTCATAAAATATTGCATCAAGCTTTTGGCACCGTTGCATAGCGGAGTCAACTATACAATTTTTACACAACTATATTCTCGGGGATCAATGGTTAGTATGCACAACACATTTAGTTCCAATCAAATATAATCTAAACTTATTAAAAGCATACACAATGGCTAATAAATTTCTTTCAGTGCTGGTATTGTTAATATAAGCGTCATTAAGTGTCTTACTAGCATAATATATGACCTTGAAAATCTTATGAAATTTCTGCCCTAAAATAGCTCCAATTACATAATCATTAGCATCACACAATAATTTGAAAAGGTTTCTCCCAGTCCGGTTATAGGGGCAGTGATCAATTCTTCCTTTAAAGTTTCAAAGGCTTTAAGGCAATCTTGGTTAAAGTCAAAATTTGCATCTTTTTCTAGAAGTTGGCATAAAGGCTTACTAATTTTTAGAAATTTTTTTAAATATTACTTGTAGAATCCAACATGTCCTAAAAAGCTCCTATCTCCTCTTATAGTAGTAGGTGGAGGTAGGTTTAATATAACTTGAATTTTTATAGCATCTACTTCTATGCCATTTTCTAAAATTCTATGTCCAAGAACAATTCCTCCTACTATAATAAACTGACGTTTCTCTCAGTTCAAAACGAGATTAATCTTTTCACAACGTTCTAAAAATTTTTCTAATTGATTTAGACGAATTTCAAAGGAAGTTTAAAAGGCATTCGCCGAAAAGCAAAAGTTCCATAAGGACTAGTAAATATTATTTTCTCTTGATCATCAGGGGCAATAGGTATTTGGTGATAACTGGTATATCCAACTAGAAAAAAAAATATTTGTGCCCAACTAATCTATCCAACATCTGCTCCAAAAAGGGTAAAGAAAAATGATCCTTTCGGGTGGCAGAATTTAATTTTCTATAATCTATGCAGATTCGTCATCCAGTGACTTATCTTGTTGATATTAATTTGTTATGCTCATTTGTCACTGCAATGACATCTCCTTTCTTTGGAACACAGTGAATTGGACTCACCCAAACACTGTCTAAAATAGGATATATTATTCTCGCATCTAACCATTTTATAATTTCTTTCTTAACAACTTCTTTCATCATATGATTCAATCTCCTTTGAGGATCAGTTCTTGGTTTATGTTGATCTTCCAATAAAATTATATGCATACATATTGAAGGATTGATTCCTTTAATATCAGATAATGTATATCCAAAGGCTTTCTTATATCTTTTTAAAGTTTCTAACAACTATCGTT
>JXCR01139300.1:82161-97604 GCA_002079205.1 Phalaenopsis hybrid cultivar
TAGAGTGGTCTGACCACTCATTTTGTAATTCAGATTTCAGATCAACATGTAAGGAGCCATGGATAGCTCTTTCTTTCAATATATATATTAAATTAATTTTTTTTTCAAAATTAAAGCGACTGACACATATTAATAGCCGAACCACACCACCAAAAAACTACACAACACACCACCACACCATAATAACACACCACACACCACCACACCACACCACCATGCAACATCACACACACAACCACACTACCACACACACCACCAAATTGGTATTCATTGAATACACATTAGCCGAAACATACCTATTCACAAATCCAATCTCATTTTGTGTGCATTTCTCAGATTCCCACTCATATACTAAAGCCAAAAAAATAACAGCAAAAATTCTCGAATTCCCAAGTTTACAAAAATTCAAAGATTTTGATAGATAAATTCTAAAATTCTCATAACAAATCACCAAATAAGCAACATTCACGCAGTTATGCATAGTTGCAGAAAGAAAATCATTTACAGTTGCATAAAACCAAAACAGCAGCTGAAACCACAATCTATCTTTGGCTCCTACACAACCATGTTGTGTAACATAAGTCCTAACTCTTTTTAGGCTCTGAGGTTGTCGTTTGGTACGACATAAGCCCTCCTATCTTCCTAGACTATTTGCATGTTAATATCATGTAAATTTAAGCCCTAAATAATAAAATCGATATAATGAAACATCAAATAACATCATTTAGAAATTGAAGCTAAATAGTAGGGTTGTTTGGGAAGTCACCGAAGTTCTCTTCAGAAGTCATGGCATCCGCTACTCTTTATCCCTTTGAATTCCTAAAATAACTATTTTTATTTGGTCTTTTCCCACTTGACTTTCTTTGTCCGACCTTGAAACCCTAAACTTTGAATTCATAAAGACAAGTACCTTTGATCATCATCGAGATTTTTCTAAAGTGACTTCAATCATTTAAGATGTAATTAACTATAGGGGTTTGCCCTTATAAGGAACTTGAAACCCAGAAAAAATAAAGACTACTTAATCTTTTAAATTAGATAGGGGAACTTGTCGGTCCATATAAAAGATTTGCAGACCTAACATATGCCATAAATTCTATAATTTGTTTAATTAAGCATCATTATCAATTAATGAGGCTATTTCTTGAGGTAGTTGCACTGCTTGTGGTATTGAGCTTGATTATTAAATCATTAAATATGTGATATCTTTTTGGTCTTATTTTTCAAAATTAAAATGTTATTTTCAAAAAAAAAAGAAAAAGAATATATATATATATATATATATATATATATATATATCTGTGTGTGTGTTTGTGTATGTTAAATGTATTACTTACTAGGTTTATTGCAGGTCGAGTCTGAGTTTGAGGATCGATGGGCTGATGGCAAGATCCCTGGATGGGAAAATAAAGATATGGATAATGGACATGTTCAGTCACAGGAGTCTGTTATTGATCTTGATTATTACAGCACCATCGAAGAGCTCATGGAAGTGGGCCCAGAGAAGCTAAGAGAGGTATGTCTGCGATGCAACCAAAGAATTAGATTTACTATTTTTTTTAGTATTTTGGAATTTATTTTGTCTAAATTAGAATTTTATATTTAATTAATTTTTTAGTAGAATTAATTTTTCCTTTTGATGATATTGTTTTAATTTTATATTAATTGAGATTAAATTTGATCAGAATACTTAACTTTATCTTTGTTGATTTACTATTATGAATAGGATATATGGATGAAGTGAATAACAAGGTTCCTTCCCTAACTTCGCTCCCGATGTCTTCTATTTTCTTGGTGGCTTTTTATGAATTGANTGATTAATTGAGATTAAATTTGATCAGAATACTTAACTTTATCTTTGTTGATTTATTATTATGAATAGGATATATGGATGAATTGAATAACAAGGTTCCTTCCCTAACTTCGCTCCCGATGTCTTCTATTTTCTTGGTGGCTTTTTATGAATTGATATTATAGCTTCGAGGATCATGGGCTTTGTAGCTCGTGTTCGCCTCATGTCTTCAGCTGCACTCACTCTTTTGCACTGCCTCTTTGCATTCATTGCTTATTAGTTGCAAGTCGATTTGATGCCCTAGCTGCACTGCAACACCTTTCTCTCTAGCGAGACATGCATTCATAGCTGTGTCCAGTCTTTCACTAACTTATTCCATGCAGCCTCAGGCCATTTCCCACACAGCGGCATATCTTAAACTACTTCAAAACCATGCTTCTTGCTTTTCTCTCATTCAATTTTACATTCTTGCCTATTTGTGCGATTGTTATACTCATACTTCATTAATTTCATCATAATTTCTTCTCGTACTAGCATACCTCAACCATTAGTGACTCAATTTCTTTCCCTGCTTCAAAATCAGGGAAGATTGTAAAAAATATTATGAAAATCTTCAACCATGGTTTTGGGCTTTGTGAATTTATTTGATTTGTTTATTTTAACATCAATACAACTAAGGATATTGAATTTTTCAAGATGGGCTTGTCAATGGGTTCGGTTGTAACTCGTTTGAAGTATTAGTCCTATTGACATAGTAATAGAGGTACAATCGATTTGAACATCGATTCAATGAACGAAGTGAATAAATTAATTTCCTGATTTGGAAACTCAATTCGATCTATCTATCATGAGATGGGTTAGGTACTGGTTTGGATTGATCTATCTTGTATGTGGGTATAGTACCTAGGTTCTATACCATAACACCTTAATTTCTGACAAGTATCCCCTTTATACGTATTCTATAGTTATGTTGTTCATATTTACATTTATATTATTTGATTTATCATTTAATAGATCTTTAATTTATCTTCCTAATAATATCAAATAAATATGTTATCATTAAAAGGATTGTCATCATCAAGATCATTAGGACTTCTATCTCTTTCTCAATTTCTATGATTGAGCCTACTGACATTCATACTTTCTCCTTATACAGGAGTTGAAGCATTTTCAAGTAAATCCAAAATTTTATTTGATTAACCTGACTTGACTTGGTTCCTGGATTGGATATGGGTCAAACCTATTCTGATTTGAATTTTAATTCGTTTGACATGTTTTTTGGATTGGAGCTGGGTGGGATTTGACCTAATATGAACTGGATCCATTAACAGACTTCGTTCATGATACATACCTTTTAAGCGGACGATACATGACAAATACAGAAGGACACCTATGGACTTTCAAAATTCTTAGTATTCACAATATAGATAGTGATATTAATTTGTTTAACATATTTTATTTAGGTCGTAAGCATCAATGGAAGGAAGATTATTAAATATGATTTATGCTTGGCTAAGGATAATTGGATGATCACTTAGGAAAATTGACCTCAACCTGAAGTCTTCTTGATGTGTTAAGTGAAATTCGAGAACAATTTTGCTTGAAATAGATTTGGTTGTTTTTGCTGAAGTTTTTAGTGATGACATTATGGCTTATTTAGATTTAGAGTTAGACTTTTTGCGCGTGCAAATCCTTATAATTAATCACCCCTTGTCGAGGTGGTATAAGAACTGATTAAGAATGTTGCATAGACTTAATTTTAGTTTCAAATTTTACATTTAAATTTAAGTTTGATTGATATAGAATGATTGGGAGGGTGAAGACTGACCCCCCGATCTTGATTTCATGATTTAATCATCCTGGGTTTATCTATCAACGTTAGAGGGCTTTTAGCCATAATAATTAGGGAATTTGATTAGCAACCATGGGTTGCTTCATCTGAAGTATTCCAAGAAGATTGGGGTTAATGCGTGCTTTTGAGGTTGATGCCAATCCATTCATTGGCGGAGGGCTGGCTATATCAATCTTCACTAAATAATTCATAGCAAATAACACCGTTACTTATAGTTCAGCATTAATTAACATGATTAGTGATGGCTTATAGAAATAATGTGATGTCTTGAAAAGGCTTATTTGGGACCTTTGACTTTAATTGCTGGATTTTTTTTTTTGTAATTGATGGGCTTGTTACTATAAGAGTTTGCCTGAGTTTGGCTTGGGGATTACATCCTTGGAAAGCCCAATGATGGAACAATTAGTCAAATCGGTTTGAAAGCTTTGATGATTTATGTTGGCTTTAGTAGTTGGGGTTTTGGGCTTACATTCTTTGAAAGACTCATAAGTGGGACTCACGATCTCAGGGATATAGCAAGTCTAAAAATGGCTTACAACCTTGTGGTGATGTGTAATTTAGTAAGTTGATTGAGTTGATGAATCATTAGGTTCAATAAGGGTAAGCACAAGTCCTTTATTTGTCTGTTTGATCAACTAGGATGTCATATTCTATTAGAACACATCATATAACATAAAAGAGAAAACTATAATTAATTAAAACCAGGGTAAAACCACATTTTCAAAGTTAAAACGGAGAAAATATTGGCTTATAATCTTACTTACAACCAGAAGAAGATGATGACGAAATCCTAGACTTCTTTTTTCAAAAATAGGTGCAACTGCACAACCTAAGGTTCAATTCTTCTTTACGTTGAAGGGCTCACTACAATCAACACCTCTCGCCAGCTTGGCTCAGCTGCATTGCAAAATGTTTCTTGATTTCACCTTTTTTTCTCTGCTCGCCGCATGTTTTTCTTCTTGAGATTGATTTTATGCCTTGCTCTCTTGACGTGATCTCACGATTTAGTTTGCTATGCCTTCGAAGCATTTCACGCTCCATCTCAAGTCTTTTTGTCTTTCTTTCACTCAATTTGCATGGGATTCACCCTCTAAATCTTCCCTTTATAATTACAAACTAATTAGCATCGATTCAGTTGAACCAATGTTGATCGGTTCAGTTTTCCGTTTTTTAATATGTATTTATATATGATGTTTAATAAGTAATATAATTAGTTTAATTAAAGTTTATTTTTATTTATTTTTTTTTCTGGCAATTATTTATTAGATTATTTTGTAATTATTTTATAAAACTTAATATTAATATTTTTAAATTAATTTACATAAATTTGGATCATTACAACATCTGCAATATCTGTCATGGTGAGCCTCACGACCTTCTAAATGCAAGAAAACTATCGAAATTCATGGGGAGATGTCTATTTACAAACTGAATTAGTGTACATGTTTTGAACTTCCATAATGTAAGTATGTAACTCGCGTCTCTAGCATGACATCTATCTATGTGAGCCTTGTAGTCTTTGCAGTTTCATACTTGTGCATTACTTCAGCATAGCATCTGCTGAGTGAGGCTCACAGTCTTCTTGACACAAACTTATCCAAAAAATATGGCAGGTGTTATTGATCTTCAATGCTTTATTACATTTTGATAGATGTCAAAAAATATTTGTAGCATTTAGCTCGTGCTAGCACACTTGATGATTGTATCTCTTATGATTTCTTTTTGTTAAATATTTTAACTCACTATTATTCTAAAAACATTTAGAGTTTTTCAAATAAAGTATTGTGGCAATAACAATCTTGGTATATTCAGATAGAATATGCTCTACTGATTCATTGATGAGGTATTGTGGAGGTGACATAAAATTGAGTTACAAAGTTTAAGCAAATTGATTAGTGCCAAAATTTAATTATTATTAAAGTGCTTTTCCGAGTTTTTAACAAATATTTGGTGTGCTACAGATTGGATAAATCTATTTTTTGGATTATTTCTAACACCGAATCTTCAAATAATGGAACTGATTACTAGGCATATAGGTTTTCAGAAAGAGCTTAAAAAAAAAAATTGGGAGGTGCCATTGTCCCAAATCTATCAACCATAACGAATAGATAAATAAGTGATTGTAGAGATAAATATCAATTCTATACATTCCAATATAATTGCTGGTCATATACTACGGAATGGAAGGTCATAAAAACTTTATGCATTATGTTAAGCATTTTAATTTACCAAAAGAAAGTGTGACATGACTGAACAATTTGAATGACATTCAAGAGGCAAAGTTGCATCATAGTATGCCTACTGTCCATAAATGATGTATAAATGTCAATAATGGTGCGAATGAATCGATGACCGTGTTGACACATCAAAATGTAAGGAATTACACTGAAGGTTTTGATAGAACCGTGGGGCGCCCTAAGAATACTATTATTTTCTCTTGAGCATTATGAATTACCAAAATGCACTACAAGGATCAAATTATTATAATGCTTAATGGACTTGATTCAAATGCACACAATGTTGGTGACCTTGCAAATTGAATAAAAAGAGAATGAAGAAAAATTTAAAATTAATTGAAAAATTCTTAATACTTAATCTCGCCCCACGATTAGTAACTGTTCATGCTAGAGTTCTCGTATCTCCTTATTTCTCATTTTGTTTCCACATGACTGTGGGACACTGCTCAAAACTGTAAGGTCCGTCTTCTTTCTTTCCATTTGAACCCACAACCGCCCATACATCTCTCTCTCCATTTCTCCCTTTAGGCCATGTCGACGCTAAAAAGAGATGGAAGTATTAAAGTTTGGGGGAGTTGCCCGTAAGAAGCTGTCGGTCACCGGAATTGAAATCCCGTTCCTCGCTTCGGAAGGACGTTTAATTTACATATATATGTATAATTTTTAGAAAAATATGAAATTAAACTGACCTCATATTTTTCATACTTTAAATGAAAGAACGTTCTACCTCAAATCCTGTATCTATCCCGAAGGATAAACACAAGACTTGATGATGAGACTCGTTCAAATAAACTAAGAAATATATGACATCCGTTTGGTCTGCGAAACCGTTTTATTTGCTGACAAGTTCCCCTATTTAATACAAAGAATTAAATAGGGTTTATTTTAGGCTGAGTTCAGAAAAGCTTCCTATAAGAGCAAACCCTTATAGTTAATTACATCTTAAATAACCGAAGTCACTTAAGAAAACTCTCGATAAAAATCAGGGAATACTATCTTCAAAGAGGTCAAAAGGATAAGACTTTACAACGAAATCGGACGAAGATGTGTGAAAGGGGAAAAAACTCGAATCTGAAACATTGTTGAGGAACCCAAATGAAGAAGAACTAGGGGAGGTCATAGATCCGGAGGCGAACCTCGGTGACTTCCCAATCTATCCTATGGTTTGACTTCAGTTTTGAGGAGAAATTATTCAGATGTTTCATCTTGCCAATTTTATTTAATTAGGCTTATACTGCGTGACACGGTCACACGAGTCGCCTTGAAGATATGAGGGTTTACGTCGTATCGGACAACCTCGGAACGTAGAACAAGTTAGGGCTTAAATCGTACAGCAGAGCTATACGAATACCTAAAGAAAAGGTGGAAGATTTATGCTACGTTAGACAAACAACCTCGAAATCCTATGGATTGTTGTTTTAATTTCTAGGAGAAGAACAATTTAGCTTGGGAAGACATGTTCTGCTGTTGAAGATGGTCGTGCTGCCCACCGCGCTAGGTCCAAGCTCCTTGCCGTGACAAGTTCAAGTTTTCTAGGGTGTCCAGTTATGATGTCAAATCAAACGGCCCTATGTTTGTAGTCCTGTAAATGTCCTATATAAAAGAAGACATGCTTAAAGCCATATAATATAAAATGTGCAATACAGGAAAAATAGTAGGATGCATGTAGAACAGTAGTAGGTATGAAACATGAATGGTATAACATGCTGTACAGAAAGAACAATAACAAGTAGAAACAAAACAAGTATAACATGCTGTATAGGAAGAACAGTAGCAGGTAAAAATAAGAATAGTATAACATGCTATACGGGAAGAACAGTAACAGACGGAAGCATGAATAGTATAACATGCTGTACAGAAAGAACAGTAGCAGGTAGAAACAGGAAAATGAAGTGCTGTAAAATGTAAAGCAAGCCTGTACGCCAGTGAGATCCACTATTCCTTAAGTATAGCAAGTCTAAATGCATCGCAAAAAACGAAGTCTTGAAGAAATGTTGTCCAGGAATCCGAAGAAGAGTGTAACAACGACTCATGACAGAAAACTCGAGAAAATCAATGAGAAAAGACTCAAGTAAAAGAGAAGAATAAGAATCCTCAAAAAAAATCTTGGAGAAATCCCGAAAGAAAGGAAAAGTAACACGAGTGCTCTGTCCTAAAGTTTCGATAAAACAAAATAAAAAAAGTTCGGGTGAGAGGGACCGCAAGCACTCGTATGGGGCTAGACTCAGATATATATTTATACTCGAGGGTCCGCGAAGGCTACTCAGTCACCCGAATGTATAGAACCAGCCACTCGTCTAGAAGTGTGTCTTGAACCTCACTTAGAGGGCTATTTCACAGCCTAAACAGATATTCGTTAGGTGGACAACAAGCTTTAAAGTATGTTTTATGTTTTAATCATGCATACAAATTTTAAACATGCAAAGAAGAGTTATCAATTTTTGTTTCGTAGAAAAGTATGTTTTTTCTTGAAAAGGGTTTATCAAAACTTATATTATATTTTTTTTTTAGAAATTTTCGTTGTCCATGAGTCGTTTACACTGTCGGGAATGAGACTGCCAACAACCTGAAGATGCTCGAGCCAACTCCCGCTAGACTTATGTCGGTGAAGGATTCCATTATCCTATTATTCATCAAATACTTTGACCTTGATGTTATTCTGCTCTATCTTCAGTGTGCCTTTATCATCCCCACCGTACGCCCCAAAACGACTACTTGCGACCTTGCTTGATGGTTTCACGTATACCAAAAGGCTATACGTGGACACTTATGCATCGAACATAAGCATCAAAAAGAACGAACCAAGAAGCAAGGAAAGAAAAGAAAAAAAAATGGGGTGAGAGAGAGGAGACACTGATCCATCTAAAACACCGAAAAGCAGAATGGATCAGTCCTCAAAGCTCGTGACAAAAAGACTCGAAAAGGAAGACCTGAAGATCCTTGAATCAATCCGAAATCACATTCTCACTTTTAGAATTGGACCAACCCGAGTCAAAATGACTTCCTAACGCCGATATCCAAACCCCAACGACATCTTTTATGAAATTAATTCATCCCAACCAAATGCCTTTCCAAAATAGGGTTTAAAATCTCCCAAACTTCAAAAGAAAGTGACCTTGGGGAAACAACCACTACATTTCCAAACTCATGCCGAAATTAAAATTCCCCAACTTTCAAATTAATAAATAGCCTCATATATCAAATANCCGTTTCGAAAGGACGTTTAATTTACATATATATGTATAATTTTTAGAAAAATATGAAATCAAACTGACCTCATATTTTTCACAGTTTAAATGAAAGAGCGTTGTTTAGAAAAATATGAAATCAAACTGACCCCATATTTTTTATAGTTTAAATGAAAGAGCACTAAACCTCAAATCTTGTATCTATCCCGAGGGATAAACACAAGATTTGAGGGTGAGGCTCGATCAAATAAACTAAGAAAGATATGACATCCCCTGTATCTACCCCGAGGGATAAACACAAGACTTAAGGATGAGACTCGATCAAATAAACTAAGATACGAAATCAAAACTGACCTCATATTTTTCACAGTTTAAATGAAAGAGCGCTCTACCTCAAATCCTTCCCGAGGGATAAACACAAGACTTGAGGATGAGACTCGATTAAATAAACTAAGAAAGATATGACTGAAATCAAACCGACCTCATATTTTTCACAGTTTAAATGAAAGAGCACTCAACCTCAAATCCTGTATCTACCCCCATATTTTGCACTATACCTCAAACCCTATATCTATCTCAAAGGATAAACACAAGACTTGAGGATGAGGCTCTACTGTACCTCAAATCCTGTATCTATCCCGAAGGATAAACACAAGACTTAAGGATGAGGCTCAAATTTTTAGAAAAATATGAAATCAAACTGACCTCATATTTTTCATAGTTTAAATGAAAGAGCACTGTTTAGAAAAATATGAAATCAAACTGACCCCATATTTTTTATAGTTTAAATGAAAGAGCACTAAACCTCAAATCTTGTATCTATCCCGAGGGATAAACACAAGATTTGAGGGTGAGGCTCGATCAAATAAACTAAGAAAGATATGACATCCCCTGTATCTACCCCGAGGGATAAACACAAGACTTAAGGATGAGACTCGATCAAATAAACTAAGACTGTATCTATCCCGAGGGATAAACACAAGACTTGAGGATAACACTCGATCAAATAAATTAAGAAATATATGACATCCGTTTGGTCTGCGAAACCGTTTTATTTGCCGACAAGTTTCCCTATTTAATACAAGAATAAATAAGGTTTATTTTAAGCTGGGTTCGGAAAAGCTCCCTATAAGGGCAAGCCCCCTAGAATTTATTTTAGGCTGGGTTCAGAAAAGCTTCCTATAAGAGCAAACTCCTATAGTTAATTACATCTTAAATGACCGAAGTCACTTAAGAAAACTCTCGATAAAAATCAGAGAATACTACCTTCAAAGAGGTCAAAAGGATAGGACTTTACAACGAAATCGGACGAAGAAATGTGAAAAGGGAAAAACTCGAATCTGGAACATTGTTGAGGAACCCAAATGAAGAAGAACTAGGGGAGGTCATAGATCCGGAGGCGAACCTCTGTGACTTCCCAGTCTATCCTATAGTTTGACTTCAGTTTTGAGGAGAAAATTATTCAAGTGTTTCATCTTGCCAATTTTATTTAATTAGGCTTATACTTGCGTGACACAGTCACACGAGTCGCCTTGAAGATATGAGGGTTTACGTCGTATCGGACAACCTCGGAACCTAGAACAAGTTAGGGCTTAAATCGTATAGCAGGGCTATACGAATGCCTAAAGAAAAGGTGGAAGATTTATGTTACGTTAGGCAAACAACCTCGAAATCCTATGGATTGTTATTTTAATTTCTAGGAGAAGAACAATTTAGCTTGGGAAGACATGTTCTGCTGTTGAAGATGGTCGTGCTGCCCACCGCGCTAGGTCCAAACTCTTTGTCGTGACGAGTTCAAGTTTTCTAGGGTGTCCAGTTATGATGTCAAATCAAACGACCCTATGTTTGTAGTCCTCTAAATGTCCTATATAAAAGAAGACATGCTTAAAGCCATATAATATAAAATGTGCAATACAGGAAAAACAGTAGGATGCATGTAGAACAGTAGCAGGTAGGAAACATGAATGGTATAACACGCTGTATAGAAAGAACAGTAGCAAGTAGAAACAAGACAAGCATAACATGCTGTATAGGAAGAACAGTAGCAGGTAAAAACAAGAATAATATAACATGATATACAAGAAGAACAGTAGCAGACGGAAGCATGAATAATATAACATGCTGTATAGAAAGAACAGTAGCAGGTAGAAACAGGAAAATGAAGTGCTGTAAAATGTAAAGCAAACCTGTACACCAGTGAGATCCGCTGTTCCTTAAGTATAGCAAGTCTAAATGCATCGCAAAAAGCGTAGTCTTGAAGAAATGTTGTCCAGGAATCCGAAGAAGAGTGTAACAACGACTCATGATAGAAAACTCGAGAAAATCAATGAGAAAAGACTCAAGTAAAAGAGAAGAATAAGAATCCTCAAAAAAAAATCTTGGAGAAATCCCGAAAGAAAGGAAAAGTAACATGAGTGCCCTGTCCCAAAGTTTCGATAAAACAAAATAAAAAAAGTTCGGGTGAGGGGGACCGCAAGCACTCGTATGGGGCTAGGCTCAGATATATATTTATACTCGAGGGTCCGCGAAGGCTACTCGGTCACTCGAATGTATAGAACCCGCCATTCGTTTAGAAGTGTGTTTTGAACCTCACTTAGAGGGCTATTTCCCAGCCTAAACAGATATTCGTTAGGTGGACAACAAACTTTAAAGTATGTTTTATGTTTTAATCATGCATACAAATTTTAAACATGCAAAGAAGAGTTATCAATTTTTGTTTCGTAGAAAAGTATGTTTTTGCTTGAAAAGGGTTTATCAAAACTTATATTATATTTTTTTTAGAAATTTTCGTTGTCCACGAGTCGTTTACACTGTCGGGCATGAGACTGCCAACAACCTGAAGATGTTCGAGCCAACTCCCGCTAGACTTATGTCGGTGAAGGATTCCATTATCCTATTATTCATCAAATACCTTGACCTTGATGTTATAGGATAGGGCATCTTTCTGCTCTATCTTCGGTGTGCCTTTATCATTCCCACCGTACGCCCTAAAACGACTACTTCCGTCCTTGCTTGATGGTTTCACGTATAGCAAAAGGCTATACGTGGATACTTATGCATCGAACATAAGCATAAAAAAGAACGAACCAAGAAGCAAGGAAAGAAAATAAAAAAAATGGGGTGAGAGAGATGAGACACTGATCCATCTAAAACACCGAAAAGGATAATGAATCAGTCCTCAAAGCTCGTGACAAAAAAGACTCGAAAAGGAAGACTCGAAGATCTTTGAATCTATCCGAAATCACATTCTCACTTTTAGAATTGGACCAACCCGAGTCAAAATGACTTCCTAACGCCGATATCCAAACCCCAACGACATCTTTTATGAAATTAATTCATCCCAATCAAATGCCTTTCCAAAATAGGGTTTAAAATCTCTCAAACTTCAAAAGAAAGTGGCCTCGGGGAAACAACCACTAACATTTCCAAACTCATGCCGAAATTAAAATTCCCCAACTTTCAAATTAATAAATAGCCTCATATATCAAATAAGCATGAAATTTTCTCACAGAACTTAAATAAATGCTCACGATTGGGGTCAATACAAAGAGATGAACAACAGCTAAAACTTTCGGCCAAGGGAACCCACAAGGGAAGGCAACTACTAAGGCTCACGGTTCAGGGCAGCAAGGGACAACTGCTAAGGCCCACGACCCAAGGAACAACAAATAAGGCTCACGGCTAAGGCGACCAAAAAGGAAGGGGGAGCTGTTAAGGCTCACGACCGAGGCAACCAAAAGAACCACCAGTGGCTACTATGCTTTCTCGACAAACATAAGAGGATAACTAAAGTGATTATAATTTTTGGGATGACAAACTTGATTCATCAATAACATTCGAGCCATTCAAGCCTAGCAAGAAGGACCAAATCACACCAAACAACCTCCAATAGGCCTCACAGGTAAGGACCAAAAGGGTAGGCTGATTCAACCACATCACAAACCCACAGTTAGGAACCAAGCGAACATCAAATTACGGCCTTATAAACTACCAAACCAATCCATCAAAACCAGATAACAGCTTTCGAATGGAGACAACACAACACTCCCAAAACAGGCTCTCGGGTAAGAGCCGAGACCAACAAAAATCAAAAGAAATTAAGCCATTTCTCGGGTTGGAACGAAAGCCAGCAAAACCACCTCTCGGGTAGGGGCCAAAGGCAAGCAAAGCAAGCTACCAAGACTCTCGAGTAAAGACAAGTATACGAAATCAATCATGGGCTCTCGAGTAGGAGCTAAAACAAGCAAACCAAGCTCCCAAGTCAAGCCAAGACCGAGCCACGAATACAAAACATTTCCATACCCTCAGGACATAAAAAAAAAAAAAATAGAACTACCATATGTTTTACACAAGAATAGCTATGGAGTTCTTCTAAATCAACATAAATTCCTTCACCATATGTATATTTAAGCCAAAACACCCGTAGGATGCCAAAACGAGCCCGACAGGGGCCAAAATCGAGCTCAACAAGGACCAAAACCAAGTCCAACAATATTAAGATCCAGGCTTCTATAAAAATTAAAGTTCTAGCCATTTCAAGTCAAAACTGAGCCTCCAAACCAAGCCAAAACCGAGCCAAGTGAAGGTTAGAAACCAAGCTGCAACTAAGACCTCCAATAGTAAGCCACAATGAAAGTTAGAGCAATATCCTCATGCCTTTAAAACCTCTTAAAATAGAACTACCACATGCTCGTAAAGTGAATATCTTGAAATACATGAAAGTAAAGTAAATTAGCATGCTGAATATCTCAAAATACAAGAAAACAAACTACACTAGCATGCTGTACTATCTACTGAGCCGAGCAAGAGAGGCTTGACAGGGAGNTAAAATAAAACTACCACATGTTCGTAAAGTGAATATCTTGAAATACATGAAAGTAAAGTAAACTAGCATGCTGAATATATCAGAATACAAGAAAACAAACTACACTAGCATGCTGTACTATCTACTGAGCCGAGCAAGAGAGGCTTGACAGGGAGAAAAAAAAACTGCAAGTAAGCAAGGCACTGAGGAAGGGGAGGGGAGAAGGAAATAGATATCTTCTAGCCTTTAAATGCCATTCCCATATAACAAATGTATAAATAATGAGTAAGAACATATTTAGGAATGAGGCAAGCAATAATCTCCCTATTCTAGCATGCTTGCAACAAGAGTAAAATTGTTCTAAAGCCATGCTTTAATTATCCAAATCGCTACCAACATAAATATGATACGATAAACAGAAAACATGCCATATCTCCACCACTTTAAGCAAATATCCAAGTCTAATTCCTAACACATGCTCACATTTCCATTTCTAAATGCTTGAGTACCAAGTATTTCAAAGAAAATATAAGTGTGGTATCATACAAGCATGTTGTACTATTCTCTTAACCGAGCAAGTGAAGGCTCGACAGAGAGAAAAACCGCAAGTAAGCAAGGTACTGAGGAAGGGGAGGAGAAGAGAAGGTACCTTCTTTTTGCAAATGTAAAACACTGCAACACAAGAAATAACTTCAAAGAGATGCTCTCACAGAAAATCTCCCTCCTAAACTCCTCTCACAGCCAAAATCTCTCTCTCCTCTCCTTAGAAAACTTTTCAACAATCACAAAACCCAAAAGAAAACTCTGTTTATAGGCAGAGAAGAGAGAGGAAGAGAAAGAAGATCACCCAACCCACACACGATACTCAAATCGGGCCAAAAAAAAGAAAAGGACGCATTTTCTGCTCACAGAAGGCGAAACAATCGAAACATCCAGGACCAAGTGGCGAGCNGCAGAAAATCTCCTCCTAAACTCCTCTCACAGCCAAAATCTCTATCTCTCATCTCCTTAGAAAACTTTTCAACAATCACAAAATCCAAAAGAAAACTCTGTTTATAGGCAGAGAAGAGAGGGGAAGAGAAAGAAGATCACCCAACCCACACACGGTACTCGAATCGGGCCAAAAAAGAAAAGGACGCATTTTCTGCTCACAGAAGGCGAAACAATCGAAACATCCAGGACCAAGTGGCGAGCATAGTGGCAACTAGGGAAGCATCGGGAAGAAGAGAAAATTCTTAATCGAGTGTACTAGGGAGCAAGCTCCTCAGAGTCAAACTACCAAGAAAAGTAAAACCGCAGCTCGGGGAGACTGGTGCAGCTTCGGGAAGGAGGGTCGCGGGCAAAAAATGTCAGGCAAGGACGAACGAGAGGTCAACTTTCTCTCGCGTGGAGGAGAGGGAGCTCGGTCGGCTCGAGACCGAGAACGGGAAGAGCGGGGCACGTGAACGGGAGAGGGGAAAGGGAGCAGGGTCCGGGTGCGTGAGTTTAGGGATTTAGGGCTTAAAGAGGAAATGAATGATTCAGTTTTGAATATTAACGCACACATACATATACATATATATGTATATAT
>JXCR01139300.1:97698-137494 GCA_002079205.1 Phalaenopsis hybrid cultivar
CCGACTCGAAAATGACCCGACCCGAATAGAGTTATCACGAACTCGACTCAAATAATAAATGTTCGAAAATTAAGATCCAAACCCGACCCAAACTCAAGTTTATCCGCTACCGACCCGAGCTTTCATGCATATTCCGGTCATGTTTGGGTTTTCAGGTTAAACCCGAACTCGACCCGACCCAAATAATAAACGGGTGGAATTCTCTGACCCAAACCTGACCTAAAACATATGTGTCAACCTAACCTGAATTTTTCGAATAAAGTTTGAGTCGTGCTGGCGTGTCGGTTCAATTTTTTACACCCCTACCCATGATCATAATATTTTTGCAAATATTTCATTCTTTGAATGATTTCATAGTGTATATAAACCTCGTGGATGTTCTCAAGTTAAATGCAATATTTTGGAATTTGTGCCAGTGCTTTTTAGATTTATATGACCAATAAGTTGAATATTCTCGAGTTATAAATATTTTAAGATTCTTATAAAAATGAGCCAACTATGCATAAATTCAAAATATTGCATGTGCCTCTTGATACAAATTTCACATCAAATTCATAATTTAAAGATCATGCAATCCTTTAAAGTTTATACCATTTTTACACATGCTGTCTTTAAATCGAATTTAAAATGCTTTCTTGTGCTCGAACTAAAATGTTTCAACAAACAGTCTGAGATTACTGTGCAACCTACTTAAAATTAACTTTTAAAATCCACATGTGCTCCACCAAATTGGCAAATGTTTATACTTCAATGGATTAAGAATGTTGCGCGGATTAGGGTTAAATTTTCATTCAAATTGTTCTTGCTTTGATAGGCATGTAAAATTCTTTTAAGAAAATTTATGATTATTTTAAAGTTAATACCCCTCATATTTAAAAAAATCAAATTCAAGATAATCAAATTATGCATGCTTTCAATCGGGTTGTCTTATCTATTAGGCAGGGTTGTAAGTTCCACTTGACTGATTTTATTCTCTCCCTTTTAAGAATTGGAGTGGACGAGTTTAGTAATTGCAATAATCAGATAACTTATAATTCAATTTAAAGTGCCTAATTGTGATCTGATTAAATTTTTAAATGTTTCGACAAACAGTCTGATAATATTGTGTATCCACATGTGTTCTAGAAAATTGGCAAATGTTTGAATTTCAATGGTCTGAGAATGTTGTACGGGATAGGGTTAAATGTTTATTCAACTAGTTTTTCCTCTGATAGGCGTGTAAATTTTTTTCAAAAAATCTATGATTATTTTAAAGTAAGTACCCCTCGTATTTTAAAAAATCAAATTTATGATAATCAAATCATGCATGCTTTCAATCAGCTTGTTTTTTCCATAAGCAGGGTTGTAAATCCAACTCCATTAGTCCTATTTTATTTCTTTTAAAGACTGGAGTTGATGTGTCTTTAGTTTCTCAATTAGTCCTAATAACTTCAATAATATGCAAACCAAATATAAAAATTGGCAATTTCCAATCACCTTGTTTGATCCTACTTTTAAAGACTGGAGTTGATAAAATTGATATTTTTAGGCATTTCAGTGTCAAATTTCACTATAAATTTTAAGCATAAGTAATTCAAATATCCAAATCCACGATGACGGCCGAGTTGATAAAAGTTTCAACTGGATGTGTCTATTTTTAAAATTATGTTTCATCAAATATTTAAATAAATCTAACTATTATAATTATTTAACCCGATCCTTTATATGCAAGATAGAGCTGAAAATATTCACTTACAATCACGTGAATCTTAAACTCAATTCTTTACTAGTAAGATGTAAAGTTGACATGGTGTAAACCAATAATTCTTTTTCCCAATGATGGCCATGAAGACTGAAAATTTTAATCGGGGGGTTAATTTTTAAAACTAAATAAAAAATTTCAAAGCAAACAAATCAAAATTCTAAGTTAAAATTAAGCACTTAAAAAATTTTAAACAAATTTCATCCACCTTCCACAACAATTTATCTGAGAATAAATTTTTGACCGATTTCAACTCATAAAGAACTAATGTCACATTGAGTGTATCAATATATTCACTCAAAACAATTTCATGCCAGTTGGGACGTGACACGAGTTCTCCGTCTGTGTGATTTTACCTAATGGATTCACAAAAAATAGCAGTTAAGACAAGATTCATCCGACTAGGTGATATGCCATTTATTGTCTGTATGATCCCCAATGACTTTTACCATTTGAGTTGTGAATCATAATGATACAATTGATTGACACAAAATCTTCTATTAGCTAAAATCGTCTTAATTTAACATCTTAGACAAACATTCACCCCAAATTTATAAGGGTTTCTTGGATAACACAATCTGTTGTTGTTGACAAGGATCATTCAATCAGGCTGGGTCGAGCACTTTCTTCGACCTAAGTAGATTGGGGGCCATGATGACTTGGGATGTTGGAACAATCAGTTCTTGATTGGGTTTGTCATTATATTCCCATTCGTTTTAAACTCAAGGTGTTAATTCTTATTACCTAAAATCTAAGTCCATTGTTACTATATGCAGAATATTCAGTGTTTAATAAATCACATAACATAAAATCTAAGCATAAAATCTAAGTCCATTGTTACTATATGCTTAATATTTAGTGTTTAATAAATCACATAACATAAAATCTAAGTCCGTTGTTATTATATGTTGACTATTCAATTTTTAATGACTAGCCTTAATCAAAAGTGCGCTCTTACTATTATGAGGGATAATTAACCATAGGGGTTTGTGCCTATGTGAAACCTCAACCCTAGATAAAAAACCTATATTAAAATGTCATCACAAAATGATGGCGAAATTTCTGGGCAGTATTTTATCCACAATTCAATTTGCCAACAAAGCTCTCAACGAGAGTCCGGGGCCGAATTTTCGGAGCTTACAAATGTTTACTCAGTTGATTAAGTAAATATGTGAAGGACTCCAGTTTGCTCTTGCTATTCTCCAATTGATTTAAGAGGCTTGGTGAGTTTTCTCATCAATGCAAGGTCTCGATGAGATTCCACCTCAGTTTTGTGATCTCGCTATTTTTATCCTCACTGTTCTTTTCTCTCTCCCCCTCTCTCCCCCTCTCTCTCACAGACACACCCCACCCACCTTTGTTCGCCCCTTTGTGAATCTCTCTCTTGGCATTGCTGACCATCTGTCTTAGCTAGGCTTTTTGACACTTATATAACCATTTATTTCAGGCTAATTTAAGGTTCTCTATTGGTCTTTAGTTTTAGATGATTATGCTCTCTCACACTCTCTCTGTCCTCTCTCCTTCCCGCCCTCTCGCTCTCGACATGGCATTGCTTACCAATTACTTCTTATTAAAATTACTAGCATTTCTTTTCCATGTTAGTTTTGTGTAGGCTATTTCTTTTGTTCTGGATGATTTTACATTCAAGTTCTGGTTATTTTTTTACTTGGTCACAGTACTGCATCCAAAAGTGAGTTGTGGTTTGAAATATTATCCAATAACTGTCATTTATGCTGTTCTCCTTTTGTTTTCTCTTTAAAGGTTTCACTACTTATTTGAGTGGTTATCTANTTAATTCAAACTTAGGCTAGCTCTTAGGCCTAAAAATATGATTTAAATTTGAACTTTTGAAGTTGGAAAGTATTTCAAATTTAGCCTTTTATGTTTGATGAAGGATTCAAACATGGACTTTTTAAATTTGTAAAATAACTTAGTTTTTAATCATTTGGATTTTATTAAAAATTGAGTATAATATGGAATATTTGTACTTGCAAAATGATTTAATATATTTGGGGCTAACCTTAAAGACAAATGCATCTTTTTAAGTACTCCCCAAGGACTTAATACTTCTATTCACCACTGAATTCGCAATATAACATGCTGGCGAATAAAATGCGATTCTTAAAAGCCCAGCATAGAACTTAATTTAACCCATGATTAGGGGAGTCAATTCAGGTTAGTTGGTCATGTTCGGGTCCGACTCGAAAATGACCCGACCCGAATAGAGTTATCACGAACTCGACTCAAATAATAAATNCCATGATTAGGGGAGTCAATTCAGGTTAGTTGGTCATGTTTGGGTCCGACTCGAAAATGACCCGACCCGAATAGAGTTATCACGAACTCGACTCAAATAATAAATTTTCGAAAATTAAGATCCAAACCCGACCCGAACTCAATTTTACCTGCTACCGACCCGAACTTTCATGCATATTCCGGTCATGTTTGGGTTTTCAGGTTAAACCCGAACTCGACCCGACCCAAATAATAACGGGTCGAATTCTCTGACCCGAACCTAACCTAAAAAATATTTGTGTCAACCCTAACCTGAAATTTTCGAATAAAGTTTGAGTCGTGTTGGCGTGTCGGTTCAATTTTTGACACCCCTACCCATGATCATAATATTTTTGCAAATATTTCATTCTTTGAATGATTTCACAGTGTATATAAACCTCGTGGATGTTCTCACGTTAAATGCAATATTTTGGAATTTGTGCGAGTGTTTTTTAGATTTATATGACCAATAAGTTGAATATTCTCGAGTTATAAATATTTTAAGATTCTTATAAAAATGAACCAACTATGCATAAATTCAAAATATTGCATGTGCCTCTATATACAAATTTCACATCAAATTCATAATTTAAAGATCATTCAATCCTTTAAAGTTTATACCATTTTTACACATGCTGTCTTTAAATTGAATTTAAAATGCTTGCTTGTGCTCCAACTAAAATGTTTCAACAAATAGTCTGAGATTACTGTGCAACCTACTTAAAATTAACTTTTAAAGTCAACATGTGCTCCACCAAATTGGCAAATGTTTAAACTTCAATGGATTAAGAATGTTGCGCGGATTAGGGTTAAATTTTCATTCAAATTGTTCTTGCTTTGATAGGCATGTAAAATTCTTTTAAGAAAATTTATGATTATTTTAAAGTTAATACCCCTCATATTTAAAAAAATCAAATTCAAGATAATCAAATTATGCATGCTTTCAATCGGGTTGTCTTATCTATTAGGCAGGGTTGTAAGTTCCACTTGACTGATTTTATTCTCTCCCTTTTAAGAATTGGAGTGGACGAGTTTAGTAATTGCAATAATCAGATAACTTATAATTCAATTTAAAGTGCCTAATTGTGATCTGATTAAATTTTTAAATGTTTCGACAAACAGTCTGATAATATTGTGTNTTAATCAAATTATGCATGCTTTCAATCGAGTTGTCTTATCTATTAGGCAGGGTTGTAAGTTCCACTTGACTGATTTTATTCTCTCTCTTTTAAGAATTGGAGTTGACGAGTTTAGTAATTGCAATAATCAGATAACTTATAATCCAATTTAAAGTGCCTAATTGTGATCTGATTAAATTTTTAAATGTTTTGACAAACAGTCTGATAATATTGTGCATCCACATGTGTTCCAGAAAATTGGCAAATGTTTGAATTTCAATGGTCTGAGAATGTTGTGCGGGATAGGGTTAAATGTTTATTCAACTATTTTTTCCTCTGATAGGCGTGTAAATTTTTTTCAGAAAATCTATGATTATTTTAAAGTAAATACCCCTCGTATTTTAAAAGATCAAATTTATGATAATCAAATCATGCATGCTTTCAATCAGCTTGTCTTTTCCATAGGCAGGGTTGTAAATCCAACTCCATTAGTCCTATTTTCTTTCTTTTAAAGACTGGAGTTGATGTGTCTTTAGTTTCTCAATTAGTCCTAATAACTTCAATAATATGCAAACCAAATATAAAAATTGGCAATTTCCAATCACCTTGTTTGATCCTACTTTTAAAGACTGGAGTTGATAAAATTGATATTTTTAGGCATTTCAGTGTCAAATTTCACTATAAATTTTAAGCATAAGTATTTCAAATATCCAAATCCACGATGACGGCCGAGTTGATAAAAGATTTCAACTGGATGTGTCTATTTTTAAAATTATGTTTCATCAAATATTTAAATAAATCTAACTATTATAATTATTTAACCCGATCCTTTATATGCAAGATAGAGCTGAAAATATTCACTTACAATCACGTGAATCTTAAACTCAATTCTTTACAAGTAAGATGTAAAGTTGACATGGTGTAAACCAATAATTTTTTTTCCCAATGATGGCCATGAAGACTGAAAATTTTAATAGGGGGGTTAATTTTTAAAACTAAATAAAAAATTTCAAAGAAAACAAATCAAAATTCTAAGTTAAAATTAAGCACTTAAAAAACTTTAAACAAATTTCATCTACCTTCCACAACATTTTATCTGAGAATAAATTTTTGACCGATTTTAACTCATAAAGACCTAATGTCACATTGAGTGTATCAATATATTCACTCAAAACAATTTCATGCCAGTTGGGACGTGACATGAGTTCTCCGTCTGTGTGATTTGACCTAATGGATTCACAAAAAATAGCAGTTAAGACAAGATTCCTCTGACTAGGTGATATGCCATTTATTTTTTGTATGATCCCCAATGACTTTTAACATTTGAGTTGTGAATCATAATGATACAATTGATTGACATAAAATCTTCTATTAGCTAAAATCGTCTTAAATTTAACATCTTAGACAAACATTCACCCCAAATTTATAAGGGTTTCTTGGACAACTCAATCTCTTGTTGTTGACAAGGATCATTCAGTCAGGCTGGGTCGAGCACTTTCTTCGACCTAAGTAGATTGGGGGCCATGATGACTTGGGATGTTGGAACAATCGGTTCTTGATTGGGTTTGTCATTATATTCCCATTCGTTTTAAGCTCAAGGTGTTAATTATTATTACCTAAAATCTAAGTCCATTGTTACTATATGCTGAATATTCAGTGTTTAATAAATCACATAACATAAAATCTAAGCATAAAATCTAAGTCCGTTGTTACTATATGCTGAATATTTAGTGTTTAATAAATCACATAACATAAAATCTAAGTCATAAAATCTAAGTCCGTTGTTATTATATGTTGACTATTCAATTTTTAATGACTAGCCTTAATCAAAAGTGCGCTCTTACTATTATGAGGGATAATTAACCATAGGGGTTTGTGCCTATGTGAAACCTCAACCCTAGATAAAAAACCTATATTAAAATGTCATCACAAAATGATGGCGAAATTTCTTGGCAGTATTTTATCCACAATTCAATTTGCCAACAAAGCTCTCAACGAGAGTCTGGGGCCGAATTTTCGGAGCCCACAAATGTTTACTCAGTTGATTAAGTAAATATGTGAAGGACTCAAGTTTGCTCTTGCTATTCTCCAATTGATTTAAGAGGCTTGGTGAGTTTTCTCATCAATGCAAGGTCTCGATGAGATTCCACCTCAGTTTTGTGATCTCGCTATTTTTATCCTCACTGTTCTTTTCTCTCTCCCCCTCTCTCCCCCTCTCTCTCACAGACACACCCCACCCACATTTGTTTGCCCCTTTGTGAATCTCTCTCTTGGCATTGCTGACCATCTGTCTTAGCTAGGCTTTTTGCCACTTATATAACCATTTATTTCATGCTAATTTAAGTTTCTCTATTGGTCTTTAGTTTTAGATGATTATGCTCTCTCACACTCTCTCTGTCCTCTCTCCTTCCCGCCCTCTCGCTCTCGACATGGCATTGCTTACCAATTACTTCTTATTAAAATAACTAGCATTTCTTTTCCATGTTAGTTTTGTGTTGGCTATTTCTTTTGTTCTGGATGATTTTACATTCAAGTTCTGGTTATTTTTTTAATTGGTCACAGTACTGCACCAAAAGTGAGTTGTGGTTTGAAATATTATCCAGTAACTGTCATTTATGCTGTTCTCCTTTTGTTTTCTCTTTAAAGGTTTCACTACTTATTTGAGTGGTTATCTATTTATAGTACATTTCTTCTACATGCCTTTTCAGGCTTTAGGAGCTCGAGGCTTGAAAGTCGGTGGCACACTTCAGCAGCGTGCAGAGAGGCTTTTTCTCACAAAGGTCTTCATTTTCAAAGCTGATTTCTTTTTTATTTTTCTAAGTTCTTTAAGAAATTCATAGTTAAATGTTCTGTTGACTGTCATGCTATTATTTATTGAACTGATGGTTTATGAGAAATTATCTTAATGGTTATATTCATCTATAATGTTTCTGAGAAATTCTTGTCCTTCTGCAGCAAACGCCTTTGGATCAACTTGACAAAAAACATTTTGCCAAAGGCTTCCGCACCTCACATCAAAATGGTGGATCTACTGTTCTACAGCACAATTCGCAAAAAGAAATTGCTTTGCTCGAAGCTAAATTGCAGCGCATGTGTGAATTTGTAATGGAGGTATGCTTCTTACTTAGTTTGCAAGGTTATAATGAATAATGACAGAGATGGAAAGCATAGCTTTAGCATATTTGTCTTTATGGATACTCCTGAAGGTTATGTAATATCTGTGTAATCCTGTCATTGACAACTACATATTTTATCAAAATACTCTGAATATCTTTGGCCTCATCACAGCTGCTTTTTTTTAAAAAATAATTTTTGGAATAATGTTTCTGTAATCCTCATGTTCTCAACCATTTTTTCATTTTCTACCACATGAATCTTACAAAGTAGTTTCAGCACTTACAACCATACCCAAGAGAAGCAATTTTTTTCTTCATCAGTTGTATGCTTAATTTTTAAAGCTAATGGCTGTTTGTCATCTTTGGAATTTTGTATCTCTAAATCTGCATGTNTATTTTTTCATTTTCTACCACATGAATCTTACAAAGTAGTTTCAGCACTTACAAACATACCCAAGAGAAGCAATTTTTTTCTTCATCTGTTGTATGCTTAATTTTTAAAGCTAATGGCTGTTTGTCATCTTTGGAATTTTGTATCTCTAAATCTGCATGTTGACAACTTTTATTTATTTATTTTGTGGCTTGAACCAAATCTAGTAGTTTTATCACTAAAATTTATTCCTAATACCTAAGTTAAGTGCTGAAGCTTGATTAGGCACAGATGCCAAATTTGAACCCAAGATCACCTGGATGGGGCCAAAAACCTCTTCCAATGAAATAAATAAATACATATATTAAGGTTTTTAAAGGTGCACTTCTAAAGAGATGCATGGATTTGAGGTGTAACACTTTTCTAGACTTTGAGGCACTCTCGTTGTGCTAACCATGTCCCTCGAAGTGCTCCATAAGATGAAGTGGACATTTCATGCACATTTTAATTTTGACCACAATATAATGCTGTTATTAATGGACTTGAGCGTAGGCAGATGATGTGTGACATGGTACTAAGATGTGGGAGACTTGAAACTCTACTGGATGAAGTATCTCATCATGAAAAGGTGAGCAACCTTAAAAGGAAGGAGGATCTTATCATGAAAAGGTGAGCAACCATAGAAGGAAGGAGGATCCATGATACAGAGTTAACACCCAAACCACAATTGGAAAAGCAAATGTTATTATTGGAAGCCAATAAACAGTTACAACAACACACTTAAAAGGGAAATCACAACAACACGACACACAAAATTTTGAAATAACAACACACTCAAACTAAGGTGGATCTTGTGGTGGTGGTAGTGATCAACGAATGTTTGGAGAGATGGTAGCAAGGGTATAGTTGGGCTAGGCAACGAAGGAACAATGGCTCGAGGTGGTTTTGGGCGGCAGGAACAATGCGTAGGGAAAGTGTTGGAACGACAGCTAGGCTGAAGGGATGCAGTTCAGGTAGTTGAAACAACAGTGAACAACTGTTAACATTGGAGAGGATGGCTGGACCGAAGTTGGATGGCAGGGAGGGCTCTAAGAAATTCTAGCTGCATTGTTTTTTGGTGAAGACAACAAGCGACAATGAACTGGATGAAGGGGAAGCAATGTAGGAAGGCACAAGGAAGGGTAGAATAGGATAAATATCACATCGGCTGCGAGATAGAACCATAACACCATTTAATCCTTAGAGGACAATCATCACCTTGAAACAAGATTTAGCCAGAGCACCACTTGTCCTTAGATACAACACTAGAAGGGATAAAGCGAGATGTCGACTGTTGTCCTAAATAGAAACATTGCAAAACTCCCTTCCAAATCCTAATACAACACATATATATGAAATAACTTTAAATAAATAAAGGATTAAAGATAACATACTGAAAATTGGAAAGAAATTAAAAGGGGAGCTGCTCGATTAATTCAGAGCTATTCGTGTGCATCTCCCACGTTTGGGTCACAGGAGTATCACATGTAGGACATGATCCTGCCTTTGCTTTGGATGTCTCGCGTCAGTGCGGGAAAGAAGTTCACGTCAGTCTCTCTGGGTTGGGCGAGCTTCGACCTCATTCGCCGAAGTTTGTCTTCTCGTAATATGACATCTTGTCGACCATATTGAGGGTGGCTTAAATGTTATAATCTCTTGGTAAGTTATTACGTTAATCGTTATCATATCAATGCAAATCTTGATAGAATAAGTATTTGTCTTTTTTTGGCCCAACTTAAACTGGAGCTGCATATCGACATAGATTTTCATAAAATAACTCTCTATGTAATTTGCAACTTTCACTCATGCTCGACTGGATGTATCTGATAAACATGCATGGAAGGAGGAATCAACCATGGGATGATGTATATGGCAGACTGAACAACTCTCACTAGCATCTACTCAAGAGAGACCTCCTCTTCTTCTCTGGTAGGACTTAGATCTTATTGAAAAATTTTCTTCCTCTCCATCCTCTGAAGATAATTTTCATCTCCTGCCTTATCATATGCCCGATGTACACAACTTGATAGATTTTAACATCCAACAGACTCCATATAATTTTCTAGAGATGGCTCACCAAAGCCTCATCTTCGACATGTCAGATCTCCCTTAGCAGGGGCAACTTAAGACGTATGTTATATATATCTGAAAATTCTAAAACCCTCTTTTTAATGGTTGCCCTGTGTCTGGTATCGACTCCTCAAACTAATGGTCCTTTTGGACATCTAATGCTAGTCATGTTGATGCTTTTTTCAATGCTTGACAAAATGTAATTTGAAGCACCACAACCTCTTATACTGCCCGAGTGCTCATTAACTCGAAGTCACTACCTTTTAGAACAACTACTGTTAGCTAAGCTGGAATCTCTCCTAGTTCAACTAGAATCGATGGTGTCTCTTGTTGGCTGAAAGTTGAGAATTTTCCCTGAAGTCTTTATCTTCTCACAAATCATTATTTTTTTCTTCAACCGCTCTTCGATAACTGAAAGAGATCATTCTCCTTATTGTGCAGATTTAATATGCACAAATCTGTGACACTTAAAACACTTCATGGCTGGGATGAATTTGAGAATGCTTATTGGTTTCACCTGTTCTCCAATTTTAATCAGTTTCTCCTTAGTTAGGGTTAACTTGGATGTTCCTCTTGGTATATTCTGGCTGTAAAATCCTAAGATTGAACTTTGTTTGTAAGATGTGGTGATTGCCCGGTGATTTAGTCTCTCTGTTTTTGAAGCTCAGGTCTGAACATTCGGTCTGTACTGAGTTGGTAGGTATTGACGTTGCATCTTCTGTTTCATCTTGGACTTGGTAGTGATACTGTCTTTTTCCTCATGCCGGCATAGGTGTTTCAAATTTTTCCACCAAAGTAATTCACTCTTTTTTAGCTTGTTGGCGGTCAGTTTCACCATTACGTTCAATGGAACTTCCTGGTACTTAAGAAAATATTTTGAGGTCTGAAGCCATTCGATGAACTCGTTTGGCTCCAGGTGGGGTCAAAATGTGACAAATTCATCATTATTTCAAATTCTTGCTTCTCAATTATGTCAAAATTTTTGGGATATAGGTCCTTCATCTTTAGAATCCATATGGTGGAAGAAATTCATTCCATCTCTTCGATCTAGAAAATCACCGTTGCAGCTACGGGTGACCCTTTTGGTTTGTCTTCTCGAAGGCGGCAAACCTCTATTGCAGTTGGAGGATTTCCCATTACAAATACTGCATAGAAGCTTTCTAGACCTCTCTTTGAGAATTTCTCATAAACGAAATCGTGACTTTTCCTTCCGTTCCGGTCTTCGGAAATTATCTCTTCAATTGCATAATTAGGGTTTTGGGTGTAGTTAGGGGTGATGTAGGGTGTAAGGATGGTTTGAACGAAAAGGAAGGGTCAAATTTTTCCTTGTTGTGGAGATGAAGATAAGTTTGGGTATTTGATGAATGCTGGAAATTCTAGGATAGGACTAGGTTTAGGCTAGCTCTGATACCAAATGATAATTGAGTTAACCTAAACCACAATGACAAAAAAAAATATTATTACTAAAATCAATATAAGATTACTTAACAACAAACACAACACAAACACTCGAATTAGGGTGGGTCTTGGTGATAGTGATGATGATCAACGAGGGTTTGGGGAGACGGTAGCGAAGGAACAACAGTTTGGAGCGATTTTGGGTGGTAGGAACAATGATGGTAGCACAGGGGAAGTGCTGGAACAACAACTAGGCTGCATGGATGCAGTTTAGGTTATCTTGCTTGAGCACCACTTGACACCTGGTGGAGAATCACCTTATTGGCACGAGATACAGTCGAAGCACCACTCGCCCTTGGATATAATTCTAAAAAGGAGAAATTGTAACGACGACTTCTTTTCTGAACTGAAACAGTACAAAGCTCTCTTCCTAAACCTAATACAACACATACATAAGAAATGAATAGAAAGGAAGGATTAAAGGAAACATTTTGAAAATTGGAAAGAAATAAGAAGGGGACTGCTCGGTTTGATTCATCGCCGTTCGCGTGACCCATCTCTTGTGTTTGGGTTGCACACGGAATGTGTTTCTGCCTTTGTTTTTGATGTCCCGCGTCTGTGCTAGAGGGACACTCCCATCAATCCAAAAAGTTGCAAGAAATAAGATATATGCTGTTGTGGCCTGATGTGAGATAGATAGTCTTTGATTCTCATGGTTTGGGTTAGATGGCTTTTGAAGAGAAATATGAATAAGGAGGAGAGAGATTTAGGGAAAAATAATAAATTTTTTGATGTCCCTTTTTATATAATGAAGTACAATTACAATAAAATTTATTGAACTGGTTTGATTCAATTTTAACTTAGAACAAACTCTAGTTTTTTATGTTCTTTAACTTATAATTATGTGGCATTATAAGCAAACAATGCATGCATGCTTTTTAAACATGTAGTGAGCACTTTAATTAACAAAAAAGCCACTTTCCTTCTCGTTTTATACAATGAAGCAAAAGAGAACCTATGCACTTTACATTATGCTTTAAAATATTAATATGATCATAAATAAATGTGTACGAGATGAAAAAAATTTACTTTTTTCACTTTTTTTAAACAAATGACATTTGATGATTTTAATAATTTTTAGCATTGTTTGATTGTCAATCACAACAACAAGAACTACAACAACAAAGCCTTAATCCCACTATGTTGGGCCGGCTACATGAATCCTTTTTCTCCATTGCGTCCTACTTATTCTAATAAATTAGGATCATTTTTTTCACAATAAGCCCAAGTCTTTTTAGGTTTACCTCTGACTTTTTTAACATAAGTTAAATCTAAACATCTACTTGCCTAATCGGATCATTAGATGGTCGACGTTTAATGCGACCAAACCATCTAAGATGACTCTCTCTAATTTTGTCCATCACGANTTTAAAGATGCACTTCTAAAGAGATGCATGGATTTGAGGTGTAACACTTTTCTAGACTTTGTGGCACTCTCGTTGTGCTAACCACGTCCCTCGAAGTGCTCCATGAGATGAAGTGGACATTTCATGCACATTTTAATTTTGACCACAATATAATGCTGTTATTAATGGACTTGAGCGTAGGCAGATGATGTGTGACATGGTACTAAGATGTGGGAGACTTGAAACTCTACTGGATGAAGTATCTTATCATGAAAAGGTGAGCAACCTTAAAAGGAAGGAGGATCTTATCGTGAAAAGGTGAGCAACCATAGAAGGAAGGAGGATCCATGATACAGAGTTAACACCCAAACCACAATTGGAAAAGCAAATGTTATTATTGGAAGCCAATAAACAGTTACAACAACACACTTAAAAGGGAAATCACAACAACACGACACAAAATTTTGAAATAACAACACACTCAAACTAAGGTGGATCTTGTGGTGGTGGTAGTGATCAACGAATGTTTGGAGAGATGGTAGCAAGGGTATAGGTGGGCTAGGCAACGAAGGAACAATGGCTCGAGGTGGTTTTGGGCGGCGGGAACAATGCGTAGGGAAAGTGTTGGAACGACAGCTAGGCTGAAGGGATGCAGTTCAGGTAGTTGAAACAACAATGTACAACTGTTAACGTCCGAGGTTGGATGGCTGGACCGAGGTTGGATGGCAGGGAGGGCTATAAGAAATTCTAGCTGCATTGTTTTTTGGTGAAGACAACAAGCGACAATGAACTGGATGAAGGGGAAGCAATNTGCCGTTCGCGTGACCCATCTCTTGTGTTTGGGTTGCACACGGAATGTGTTTCTGCGTTTGTTTTTGATGTCCCGCGTCTGTGCTAGAGGGACACTCCCATCAATCCAAAAAGTTGCAAGAAATAAGATATATGCTGTTGTGGCCTGATGTGAGATAGATAGTCTTTGATTCTCATGGTTTGGGTTAGATGGCTTTTGAAGAGAAATATGAATAAGGAGGAGAGAGATTTAGGGAAAAATAATAAATTTTTTGATGTACTTTTTTATATAATGAAGTACAATTACAATAAAATTTATTGAACTGGTTTGATTCAATTTTGACTTAGAACAAGCTCTAGTTTTTTATGTCGTTTAACTTATAATTATGTGGCATTATAAGCAAACAATGCATGCGTGCTTTTTAAACATGTAGTGAGCACTTTAATTAACAAAAAAGCCACTTTCCTTCTCGTTTTATACAATGAAGCAAAAGAAAACCTATGCACTTCACATTATGCTTTAAAATATTAACATGATCATAAATAAATGTGTACCATATGAAAAAATTTACTTTTTTTACTTTTTTTAAACAAATGACATTTGATGATTTTAATAATTTTTAGCATTGTTTGATTGTCAATCACAACAACAAGAACTACAACAACAAAGCCTTAATCCCACTATGTTGGGCCGGCTACATGAATCCTTTCTCTCCATTGCGTCCTACGTAGTGTCATATTTTTATTTAGTTCTAATAAATTAGGATAATTTTTTTCACAATAAGCCCAAGTCTTCCTAGGTTTACCTCTGACTTTTTTAACATAAGTTAAATCTAAACATCTACTCGCCTAATCAGATCATTAGATGGTCGACGTTTAATGCGACCAAACCATCTAAGATGACTCTCTCTAATTTTGTCCATCATGATGTTTAAAGACTTTTTATTGTCAATCACGAGCTCTAAAATTTTGCAGTGGATGGCTTTGATTGGGCAGATAATGAAGAGTTTGAATTGTAGAGAATTTTAAACATCTTTAAATCAAATATGTGAGTTTTTGATGACATATTGCATTTATTAGACATTTTTTTGTTGATGAAATACATGAGTGAAATGAGATTGTTGCGATGTGTTTTAGATCTACCTAATATTTTTTTTCATAATTGTTGAATGGTTATATTATCATAAAAAATGATGAAACTCGTTTCAAATGTACTTTTTACATTGTAAATCATGATCAGTATTTTGATCACGAGTTTGAAGGTTATATAAAGGATAGATGGAAGCCAAAATTGAAAGGAAAATGGTTATTATCTATATAAGATGAGAATAAAAATTTTCGACCCAATTAGATTTTAATTTTATGTCCTTATGCTTGATGAATTCCATCCTTTTTCCTTTACATCATTAAAACTAGTGGCATGTGTGCTTTCACGAATTTTAAGATTGTTTTACAAGCAATTAGTACGTCAAAATTTTCTTATTTGATGGCTTTGGTTGCACGAGGAGATAATGACATATTCATAGTGTTCAAACATTCAAATGATTCCGAATAAAAATCTGAATTATTTATCATTCCTTGCATTATTGGACGTTTTTGATTTGTCCGAATATACAAGTAAAATTTAACTTTTAACGAAGCTTTTATATTTCATTTGATAATGTATGTGTTTTTAACATGCTTGATGAATTATTAGCATCATGGAAATTGATGTACTTTGATTCATATGTAATTTCAATGTTGCGCACACACCCACCGTTCTATATGTTTGCAACTACGTATATAATATCATCTGTTCTTCTTAAGGACCAAACAACTTCATGACATCTCATACGCATTTACACTAAACACCCCCATGCATGGTTGTTTTTGTATATTTCTTTGTTTCTTTATTTGTATACAACGAGCAGATCTATGACCACAATTATTTTTTGCTTTTTAAAATTGTACAATTGATTACATACAAACAACAACAATAAGCCTTTATACCACTAAGTGGGGTCGGTTACATGAATCCTTTTTCTCCATTGCGCCCTATTGGGTGACATATTTTCATTTAATTATAATAAATTAAGATTATTTTTTATACAACATGTCAAAGTCTTTCTAGGTCTACCTCTGCCTTTTTTAACATAAATCGAATCTAAAACATCTACTCTCCTAACTGAATCATCTGATGGTCGACGTTTAATATGATCAAACCATCTAAGATGACTCTCTCTAATTTTGTCTGCCACTAGCTACACCAACCCTATCACGAATATATTCATTTTGCATTTTATCTCTAAGTGTAAAGCCACTCACCCCTAAAGTATTCTCTTTTAAAGCCCAATATTCTACGCCATAGAGCATTGTTGGTCTCACCCCTCTTATAAAATCTTCTATTCTGTCGTAGCGGCACTTTTCTATCACAGAACCAACCAATTTGAATTCTACTAATAGCATCTTTATCTATATCACCATCACTTTGAACAATAGAACCGAGATATCTAAAGCGTTCACACCTTTTTATAATTTGATCACCCATAGTTACAACTCTGTCACTAGAGCTAGTACTACTAAAATTGCATTCTATGTATTCAGTTTTGGTTCTACTCAAACGAAGACCTTTAGACTCCAAAGTAAACCTCCATAATTCAATTATTTCCCGAGCTCTTCTTCTAGACTTATGCAGACCGAGCTCTTCTTCTAGACTTATGTAGAAGAAGAATATCATCAGTGAAAAATATACACCAAGGTACATCCTCCTGTAAATGTCTAGTAAGACCATCCATAACTAAAGCAATAAGATATGGGCTTAAAGACGATCCGTAATGTAATCCAATTGAAATAGGAAAATATTTGGTCAATCCTTTTTCTATTTGAACACTGGTAACAACTCTAGTATACATATTTTTAATGACTTGACTATTAATTATATCAACACCTTTTTACTCTAGAACTCTCCAAGGAATATCTTTTAGAACCTTATCTTAAGCTCTTTCTAAATCAATAAAAATCATTTGTACATCCTCCTTATTCTTTCTGTACTTCTCCATCAAATCTAAATGTATAGCTTCTATGGTAGATCTGCTGGACATAAATCTAAACTGGTTATGAAAAATCTTTTTAACACGTGTAAACCTATGTTCAATTACTCTCTCCCATAATTTTAAATTATGACACGTCAACTTAATTCTTCTATAATTTGCACACTGTTGTGCATCCCCTGTATTCTTAAAAATGAGGACCAAAATACTCTTCCTGCACTCAAACATCATTTTAATTTTTAAAATAATATTAAGTAGTTTAGTAAGCCAAAAAAGTCTCAAATTTTTTAAATATTTTCACATTTCAATTAGGATATCATTAGGTACTACTGACTTTCCACCCTTAGTTTTCTTTAAATCATTATCAACTTCTTTTTTACTATGCGACTGTAAAAATAAAATATTTTATTATTATTAACGAAGATCACTAAGATCGATTGTATTTTAAAAAACTTCATTGAAAAGTGCATCAAATTGACTCACCCACCTTAGTTGAATATCTTTTTCTAAGAAAAAATATATTTTGATTTTAATTTTTTACTTGATTTAAATTTTTACATTTCTTTTATCTTTGGTTGATTAGTTTATACATATATTTTTCATCCTATTTAATATGTATTTTATTATAAAGATCACTAAAAATAGAATTTTTAGTCTCACAGATTGCTTTCTTAGACTCAATACAGGTCATTTTGTATTTTTCCTAGTTATTGAAGCTTTTACATTTAAACCAAGTTTTATAACACAACTTTTTGTTTTATCTTTTCTTGTAACCACAAACTATTTTTATTTATAAAAACTTTTTCTTTTGATTCTTTAAGTACATCTTTTTTCACTTGTTTAATAGTGTTTGTTATTTTATCCCACATATAATTTGCTTCTTCATGCGAATCACAAATCTTAAAATATTGAAGTTTACTCGTAAACATAAATTTTAGATGCCTCTCTCTAAATCTATGACAATGATTCATAGTATTTATTTTACAACTCTTCATCTTAAAATCCAAAACTAATAATCGATGTTGAGTACTTAAATTCTCACTTGGAATAACCTTACAATATTTACATTCTTGACGATCTCTTCTTCTCATAGTAGAATAATCAATTTGTGTTTTCTTAGACCCATTTTTATAAGTAATATCTTCAATAAAATATTACCAATAACAAAATCATGCGCTAAAATAAAATTTAACATGACTATACCTTTTTCATTAATCAAACCAAAATCGTAGCCACCAGAAATATTTCTAAAAGTTTTTACTACTCTAGCTACATGTCCATTTAAATCTCCTCCAATAAAAATTCTTTCTTCAAGAGATCATTTATATTAGTTCTTCTAGGTCATTCCTGAATTTTTCTTTAGAACCTATATCTACTAAAGGAGAATAAACATTTATAATATTACAATTCATAGTATGAACAACAATTTTATGGGTTAGAATACTTTCTTTAGTGTTATTAATTTTTACAACATTATCTTTTAACTCTTATCTATAATTATTACACATACACCATTTCTAGTGCAACTCTTACATGAATATCAAAATTTAAAGCCTAAGCTATCAATCTCCTAAGCCTTTTCTCAAACCCATTTAGTTTCTTGAATACATAATATATTTATTTTTCTATGAATCATAATATCAATTAATTCCATTAATTTACCTGTGAGAGTGACTATATTCCAAGATGCTATCCTAATATTAGTTGGTGGATTAAATTTTTTACCCACATTCTTCCATAATGTGAGAACACTTGCTTATTTGACATTACATCTGGACGTCGGTGTAGTGGGCTTTGCTCACTTTTCACTGTATTCAAGTCATACAGAGCGTCGCTTTCAGGGAGTGCCCTAGCATTTTACACAATGATCAAAATAATTTATGTTATGATTTTTCAACAGTTCATTGCACGCCGCACAAAAATTGATATTTGAGAAACTATTGCTAACCTGGTTGCTCTTTGTGCAGCGGATTATACAAACTAAAGAAAATGTTGAGAAGAAGCAGGCCTTGACCTATGAAGAAATGGAAGCAGAGCGTGAGGAGGTAAATGAAATTTGTCGTATTATGGATACTTTAATTAATTTGTTTCTGGTCATGAAGTTTTTCTTTTTTTGGACATAATTCAGTTCTTCAAAATCTTATTATTTATTCTATTTTCGTTAATGGTTGATGCAAGCCTGAGTTTACAATAATGAGTTTACAATCATATTGTTGGATATGATGCTACAATGAAGTTCTTATGTAATTCTTATTACATTTTATCCCATAATGTAAACTCTATAGCTGATGAATAAAATTTGGGTGATTTTAGTTTGGGTCATTATCATGTTGGACCATGATATTGGCAGAAATTTAGTTTGTTTTTATGGAAATTGCTTGTTCAAAAATTGTTTCCTAGACTGTGTTAAGTTTTATAATTTTTCTTCTTTCATCTTATTAAAAGAAGAAAACTTGCTTTACCAATCCCAAGCATGATGAGAATCACTATGAAGGCGGTTATTTGAGCTAAGGAGTTTAATGGAATATTATGAAGAGCAAAAAAAAAAAATCTTTATTTTATTTTATTATCCTTGAGAATTCATGTTTGATATCACAAGAAGTTATTTGTTGTGCATTAGGAAGAAAAATTTACGTTTTAATGTTATGTTGAAGCTATTGAAGGTATATGACTCAGCATTATCTAATATTTAGCAGTTGTAAGTCACGAAAAAGTTTTCGATCACAATAATTACACGGAGATCAACTTAAGCCTATATCTTTATTTATTTATTTATTATAGATATACTAGGATATAAGGAGGTATCTCAGTGCACATTTTTTTTCATATGATATAATTTGGATTGGTTTGTCATTCGTCAAAACAAATAGAAACTTATGGTAGTTGAGAAATTTCTAGAGATTAACGGGCTTAATAAATAATTAAACAAAAATTGGGTGTANTGTTTCTTTATTTGTATACAACGAGCAGATCTATGACCACAATTATTTTTTGCTTTTTAAAATTGTACAATTGATTACATACAAACAACAACAATAAGCCTTTATACCACTAAGTGGGGTCGGTTACATGAATCNGATTCGTCGAAGTTTGTCTTCTCGTAATATGACATCTTGTCGACCATGTTGAGGGTGGCTTAAATGTTATAATCTCTTGGTAAGTTATTACGTTAATCGTTATCATATCAATGCAAATCTTGATAATAAGTATTTGTCCTTTTTTGGCCCAACTTAAACTGGAGCTGCATATCGACATAGATTTTCATAAAATAACTCTCTATGTAATTTGCAACTTTCACTCATGCTCGACTGGATGTATCTGATAAACATGCATGGAAAGAGGAATCAACCATGGGATGATGTATATGGCAGACTGAGCAACTCTCACTAGCATCTACTCAAGAGAAACCTCCTCTTCTTCTCTGGTAGGACTTAGATCTTATTGAAAAATTTTCTTCCTCTCCATCCTCTGAAGATAATTTTCATCTCCTGCTTTATCATATGCCCGTTGTACACAACTGGATAGATTTTAACATCCAACAGACTCCATATAATTTTCTAGAGATGGCTCACCAAAGCCTCATCTTCGACATGTCAAATCTCCCTTAGCAGGGGCAACTTGAGACGTATGTTATATATATCTGAAAATTCTAAAACCCTCTTTTTAATGGTTGCCCTGTGTCTGGTATCGACTCCTCAAACTAATGGTCCTTTTGGACATCTAATGCTAGTCATGTTGATGCTTTTTTCAATGCTTGACAAAATGTAATTTGAAGCACCACAACCTCTTATACTGTCCGAGTGCTCATTAACTCGAAGTCACTACCTTTTAGAACAACTACTGTTAGCTAAGCTGGAATCTCTCCTAGTTCAACTAGAATCGATGGTGTCTCTTGTTGGCTGAAAGTTGAGAATTTTCCCTGAAGTCTTTATCTTCTCACAAATCATTATTTTTTTCTTCAACCGCTCTTCGATAACTGAAAGAGATCATTCTCCTTATTGTGCAGATTTAATATGCACAAATCTGTGACACTTAAAACACTTCATGGCTGGGATGAATTTGAGAATGCTTATTGGTTTCACCTGTTCTCCAATTTTAATCAGTTTCTCCTTAGTTAGGGTTAACTTGGATGTTCCTCTTGGTATATTCTGGCTGTAAAATCCTAAGATTGAACTTTGTTTGTAAGATGTGGTGATTGCCCGGTGATTTAGTCTCTCTGTTTTTGAAGCTCAGGTCTGAACATTCGGTCTGTACTGAGTTGGTAGGTATTGACGTTGCATCTTCTGTTTCATCTTGGACTTGGTAGTGATACTGTCTTTTTCCTCATGCCGGCATAGGTGTTTCAAATTTTTCCACCAAAGTAATTCACTCTTTTTTAGCTTGTTGGCGGTCAGTTTCACCATTACGTTCAATGGAACTTCCTGGTACTTAAGAAAATATTTTGAGGTCTGAAGCCATTCGATGAACTCGTTTGGCTCCAGGTGGGGTCAAAATGTGACAAATTCATCATTATTTCAAATTCTTGCTTCTCAATTATGTCAAAATTTTTGGGATATAGGTCCTTCATCTTTAGAATCCATATGGTGGAAGAAATTCATTCCATCTCTTCGATCTAGAAAATCACCGTTGCAGCTACGGGTGACCCTTTTGGTTTGTCTTCTCGAAGGCGGCAAACCTCTATTGCAGTTGGAGGATTTCCCATTACAAATACTGCATAGAAGCTTTCTAGACCTCTCTTTGAGAATTTCTCATAAACGAAATCGTGACTTTTCCTTCCGTTCCGGTCTTCGGAAATTATCTCTTCAATTGCATAATTAGGGTTTTGGGTGTAGTTAGGGGTGATGTAGGGTGTAAGGATGGTTTGAACGAAAAGGAAGGGTCAAATTTTTCCTTGTTGTGGAGATGAAGATAAGTTTGGGTATTTGATGAATGCTGGAAATTCTAGGATAGGACTAGGTTTAGGCTAGCTCTGATACCAAATGATAATTGAGTTAACCTAAACCACAATGACAAAAAAAAATATTATTACTAAAATCAATATAAGATTACTTAACAACAAACACAACACAAACACTCGAATTAGGGTGGGTCTTGGTGATAGTGATGATGATCAACGAGGGTTTGGGGAGACGGTAGCGAAGGAACAACAGTTTGGAGCGATTTTGGGTGGTAGGAACAATGATGGTAGCACAGGGGAAGTGCTGGAACAACAACTAGGCTGCATGGATGCAGTTTAGGTTATCTTGCTTGAGCACCACTTGACACCTGGTGGAGAATCACCTTATTGGCACGAGATACAGTCGAAGCACCACTCGCCCTTGGATATAATTCTAAAAAGGAGAAATTGTAACGACGACTTCTTTTCTGAACTGAAACAGTACAAAGCTCTCTTCCTAAACCTAATACAACACATACATAAGAAATGAATAGAAAGGAAGGATTAAAGGAAACATTTTGAAAATTGGAAAGAAATAAGAAGGGGACTGCTCGGTTTGATTCATCGCCGTTCGCGTGACCCATCTCTTGTGTTTGGGTTGCACACGGAATGTGTTTCTGCCTTTGTTTTTGATGTCCCGCGTCTGTGCTAGAGGGACACTCCCATCAATCCAAAAAGTTGCAAGAAATAAGATATATGCTGTTGTGGCCTGATGTGAGATAGATAGTCTTTGATTCTCATGGTTTGGGTTAGATGGCTTTTGAAGAGAAATATGAATAAGGAGGAGAGAGATTTAGGGAAAAATAATAAATTTTTTGATGTACTTTTTTATATAATGAAGTACAATTACAATAAAATTTATTGAACTGGTTTGATTCAATTTTGACTTAGAACAAGCTCTAGTTTTTTATGTCGTTTAACTTATAATTATGTGGCATTATAAGCAAACAATGCATGCGTGCTTTTTAAACATGTAGTGAGCACTTTAATTAACAAAAAAGCCACTTTCCTTCTCGTTTTATACAATGAAGCAAAAGAAAACCTATGCACTTCACATTATGCTTTAAAATATTAACATGATCATAAATAAATGTGTACCATATGAAAAAATTTACTTTTTTTACTTTTTTTAAACAAATGACATTTGATGATTTTAATAATTTTTAGCATTGTTTGATTGTCAATCACAACAACAAGAACTACAACAACAAAGCCTTAATCCCACTATGTTGGGCCGGCTACATGAATCCTTTTTCTCCATTGCGTCCTACGTAGTGTCATATTTTTATTTAGTTCTAATAAATTAGGATAATTTTTTTCACAATAAGCCCAAGTCTTCCTAGGTTTACCTCTGACTTTTTTAACATAAGTTAAATCTAAACATCTACTCGCCTAATCAGATCATTAGATGGTCGACGTTTAATGCGACCAAACCATCTAAGATGACTCTCTCTAATTTTGTCCATCATGATGTTTAAAGACTTTTTATTGTCAATCACGAGCTCTAAAATTTTGCAGTGGATGGCTTTGATTGGGCAGATAATGAAGAGTTTGAATTGTAGAGAATTTTAAACATCTTTAAATCAAATATGTGAGTTTTTGATGACATATTGCATTTATTAGACATTTTTTGTTGATGAAATACATGAGTGAAATGAGATTGCTGCGATGCGTTTTAGATCTACCTAATATTTTTTTTCATAATTGTTGAATGGTTATATTATCATAAAAAATGATGTAACTCGTTTCAAATGTACTTTTTACATTGTAAATCATGATCAGTATTTTGATCACGAGTTTGAAGGTTATATAAAGGATAGGTGGAAGCCAAAATTGAAAGGAAAATGGTTATTATCTATATAAGATGAGAATAAAAATTTTCGACCCAATTAGATTTTAATTTTATGTCCTTATGCTTGATGAATTCCATCCTTTTTCCTTTACATCATTAAAACTAGTGGCATGTGTACTTTCATGAATTTTAAGATTGTTTTACAAGCAATTAGTACGTCAAAATTTTCTTATTTGATGACTTTGGTTGCATGAGGAGATAATGACATATTCATAGTGTTCAAACATTCAAATGATTCCGAATAAAAATCTGAATTATTTATCATTCCTTGCATTATTGGACGGTTTTGATTTGTCCGAATATACAAGTAAAATTTAACTTTTAACGAAGCTTTTATATTTCATTTGATAATGTATGTGTTTTTTACATGCTTGATGAATTATTAGCATCATGGAAATTGATGTACTTTGATTCATATGTAATTTCAATGTTGCGCACACACCCACCGTTCTATATGTTTGCAACTACGTATATAATATCATCTGTTCTTCTTAAGGACCAAACAACTTCATGACATCTCATACGCATTTACACTAAACACCCCCATGCATGGTTGTTTTTGTATATTTCTTTGTTTCTTTATTTGTATACAACGAGCAGATCTATGACCACAATTATTTTTTGCTTTTTAAAATTGTACAATTGATTACATACAAACAACAACAATAAGCCTTTATACCACTAAGTGGGGTCGGTTACATGAATCCTTTTTCTCCATTGCGCCCTATTGGGTGACATATTTTCATTTAATTATAATAAATTAAGATTATTTTTTATACAACATGTCAAAGTCTTTCTAGGTCTACCTCTGCCTTTTTTAACATAAATCGAATCTAAAACATCTACTCTCCTAACTGAATCATCTGATGGTCGACGTTTAATATGATCAAACCATCTAAGATGACTCTCTCTAATTTTGTCTGCCACTAGCTACACCAACCCTATCACGAATATATTCATTTTGCATTTTATCTCTAAGTGTAAAGCCACTCACCCCTAAAGTATTCTCTTTTAAAGCCCAATATTCTACGCCATAGAGCATTGTTGGTCTCACCCCTCTTATAAAATCTTCTATTCTGTCGTAGCGGCACTTTTCTATCACAGAACCAACCAATTTGAATTCTACTAATAGCATCTTTATCTATATCACCATCACTTTGAACAATAGAACCGAGATATCTAAAGCGTTCACACCTTTTTATAATTTGATCACCCATAGTTACAACTCTGTCACTAGAGCTAGTACTACTAAAATTGCATTCTATGTATTCAGTTTTGGTTCTACTCAAACGAAGACCTTTAGACTCCAAAGTAAACCTCCATAATTCAATTATTTCCCGAGCTCTTCTTCTAGACTTATGCAGACCGAGCTCTTCTTCTAGACTTATGTAGAAGAAGAATATCATCAGTGAAAAATATACACCAAGGTACATCCTCCTGTAAATGTCTAGTAAGACCATCCATAACTAAAGCAATAAGATATGGGCTTAAAGACGATCCGTAATGTAATCCAATTGAAATAGGAAAATATTTGGTCAATCCTTTTTCTATTTGAACACTGGTAACAACTCTAGTATACATATTTTTAATGACTTGACTATTAATTATATCAACACCTTTTTACTCTAGAACTCTCCAAGGAATATCTTTTAGAACCTTATCTTAAGCTCTTTCTAAATCAATAAAAATCATTTGTACATCCTCCTTATTCTTTCTGTACTTCTCCATCAAATCTAAATGTATAGCTTCTATGGTAGATCTGCTGGACATAAATCTAAACTGGTTATGAAAAATCTTTTTAACACGTCTAAACCTATGTTCAATTACTCTCTCCCATAATTTTAAATTATGACACGTCAACTTAATTCTTCTATAATTTGNAGTTCAACTAGAATCGATGGTGTCTCTTGTTGGCTGAAAGTTGAGAATTTTCCCTGAAGTCTTTATCTTCTCACAAATCATTATTTTTTTCTTCAACCGCTCTTCGATAACTGAAAGAGTCATTCTCCTTATTGTGCAGATTTAATATGCACAAATCTGTGACACTTAAAACACTTCATGGCTGGGATGAATTTGAGAATGCTTATTGGTTTCACCTGTTCTCCAATTTTAATCAGTTTCTCCTTAGTTAGGGTTAACTTGGATGTTCCTCTTGGTATATTCTGGCTGTAAAATCCTAAGATTGAACTTTGTTTGTAAGATGTGGTGATTGCCCGGTGATTTAGTCTCTCTGTTTTTGAAGCTCAGGTCTGAACATTCGGTCTGTACTGAGTTGGTAGGTATTGACGTTGCATCTTCTGTTTCATCTTGGACTTGGTAGTGATACTGTCTTTTTCCTCATGCCGGCATAGGTGTTTCAAATTTTTCCACCAAAGTAATTCACTCTTTTTTAGCTTGTTGGCGGTCAGTTTCACCATTACGTTCAATGGAACTTCCTGGTACTTAAGAAAATATTTTGAGGTCTGAAGCCATTCGATGAACTCGTTTGGCTCCAGGTGGGGTCAAAATGTGACAAATTCATCATTATTTCAAATTCTTGCTTCTCAATTATGTCAAAATTTTTGGGATATAGGTCCTTCATCTTTAGAATCCATATGGTGGAAGAAATTCATTCCATCTCTTCGATCTAGAAAATCACCGTTGCAGCTACGGGTGACCCTTTTGGTTTGTCTTCTCGAAGGCGGCAAACCTCTATTGCAGTTGGAGGATTTCCCATTACAAATACTGCATAGAAGCTTTCTAGACCTCTCTTTGAGAATTTCTCATAAACGAAATCGTGACTTTTCCTTCCGTTCCGGTCTTCGGAAATTATCTCTTCAATTGCATAATTAGGGTTTTGGGTGTAGTTAGGGGTGATGTAGGGTGTAAGGATGGTTTGAACGAAAAGGAAGGGTCAAATTTTTCCTTGTTGTGGAGATGAAGATAAGTTTGGGTATTTGATGAATGCTGGAAATTCTAGGATAGGACTAGGTTTAGGCTAGCTCTGATACCAAATGATAATTGAGTTAACCTAAACCACAATGACAAAAAAAAATATTATTACTAAAATCAATATAAGATTACTTAACAACAAACACAACACAAACACTCGAATTAGGGTGGGTCTTGGTGATAGTGATGATGATCAACGAGGGTTTGGGGAGACGGTAGCGAAGGAACAACAGTTTGGAGCGATTTTGGGTGGTAGGAACAATGATGGTAGCACAGGGGAAGTGCTGGAACAACAACTAGGCTGCATGGATGCAGTTTAGGTTATCTTGCTTGAGCACCACTTGACACCTGGTGGAGAATCACCTTATTGGCACGAGATACAGTCGAAGCACCACTCGCCCTTGGATATAATTCTAAAAAGGAGAAATTGTAACGACGACTTCTTTTCTGAACTGAAACAGTACAAAGCTCTCTTCCTAAACCTAATACAACACATACATAAGAAATGAATAGAAAGGAAGGATTAAAGGAAACATTTTGAAAATTGGAAAGAAATAAGAAGGGGACTGCTCGGTTTGATTCATCGCCGTTCGCGTGACCCATCTCTTGTGTTTGGGTTGCACACGGAATGTGTTTCTGCCTTTGTTTTTGATGTCCCGCGTCTGTGCTAGAGGGACACTCCCATCAATCCAAAAAGTTGCAAGAAATAAGATATATGCTGTTGTGGCCTGATGTGAGATAGATAGTCTTTGATTCTCATGGTTTGGGTTAGATGGCTTTTGAAGAGAAATATGAATAAGGAGGAGAGAGATTTAGGGAAAAATAATAAATTTTTTGATGTCCCTTTTTATATAATGAAGTACAATTACAATAAAATTTATTGAACTGGTTTGATTCAATTTTAACTTAGAACAAACTCTAGTTTTTTATGTTCTTTAACTTATAATTATGTGGCATTATAAGCAAACAATGCATGCATGCTTTTTAAACATGTAGTGAGCACTTTAATTAACAAAAAAGCCACTTTCCTTCTCGTTTTATACAATGAAGCAAAAGAGAACCTATGCACTTTACATTATGCTTTAAAATATTAATATGATCATAAATAAATGTGTACGAGATGAAAAAAATTTACTTTTTTCACTTTTTTTAAACAAATGACATTTGATGATTTTAATAATTTTTAGCATTGTTTGATTGTCAATCACAACAACAAGAACTACAACAACAAAGCCTTAATCCCACTATGTTGGGCCGGCTACATGAATCCTTTTTCTCCATTGCGTCCTACTTATTCTAATAAATTAGGATCATTTTTTTCACAATAAGCCCAAGTCTTTTTAGGTTTACCTCTGACTTTTTTAACATAAGTTAAATCTAAACATCTACTTGCCTAATCGGATCATTAGATGGTCGACGTTTAATGCGACCAAACCATCTAAGATGACTCTCTCTAATTTTGTCCATCACGATGTTTAAAGATTTTTATTGTCAATCACGAGCTCTAAAATTTTGCAGTGGATGGCTTTGATTGGGCAGATAATGAAGAGTTTGAATTGTAGAGAATTTTAAACATCTTTAAATCAAATATGTGAGTTTTTGATGACATATTGCATTTATTAGACATTTTTTGTTGATGAAATACATGAGTGAAATGAGATTGCTGCGATGCGTTTTAGATCTACCTAATATTTTTTTTCATAATTGTTGAATGGTTATATTATCATAAAAAATGATGTAACTCGTTTCAAATGTACTTTTTACATTGTAAATCATGATCAGTATTTTGATCACGAGTTTGAAGGTTATATAAAGGATAGGTGGAAGCCAAAATTGAAAGGAAAATGGTTATTATCTATATAAGATGAGAATAAAAATTTTCGACCCAATTAGATTTTAATTTTATGTCCTTATGCTTGATGAATTCCATCCTTTTTCCTTTACATCATTAAAACTAGTGGCATGTGTACTTTCATGAATTTTAAGATTGTTTTACAAGCAATTAGTACGTCAAAATTTTCTTATTTGATGACTTTGGTTGCATGAGGAGATAATGACATATTCATAGTGTTCAAACATTCAAATGATTCCGAATAAAAATCTGAATTATTTATCATTCCTTGCATTATTGGACGGTTTTGATTTGTCCGAATATACAAGTAAAATTTAACTTTTAACGAAGCTTTTATATTTCATTTGATAATGTATGTGTTTTTTACATGCTTGATGAATTATTAGCATCATGGAAATTGATGTACTTTGATTCATATGTAATTTCAATGTTGCGCACACACCCACCGTTCTATATGTTTGCAACTACGTATATAATATCATCTGTTCTTCTTAAGGACCAAACAACTTCATGACATCTCATACGCATTTACACTAAACACCCCCATGCATGGTTGTTTTTGTATATTTCTTTGTTTCTTTATTTGTATACAACGAGCAGATCTATGACCACAATTATTTTTTGCTTTTTAAAATTGTACAATTGATTACATACAAACAACAACAATAAGCCTTTATACCACTAAGTGGGGTCGGTTACATGAATCCTTTTTCTCCATTGCGCCCTATTGGGTGACATATTTTCATTTAATTATAATAAATTAAGATTATTTTTTATACAACATGTCAAAGTCTTTCTAGGTCTACCTCTGCCTTTTTTAACATAAATCGAATCTAAAACATCTACTCTCCTAACTGAATCATCTGATGGTCGACGTTTAATATGATCAAACCATCTAAGATGACTCTCTCTAATTTTGTCTGCCACTAGCTACACCAACCCTATCACGAATATATTCATTTTGCATTTTATCTCTAAGTGTAAAGCCACTCACCCCTAAAGTATTCTCTTTTAAAGCCCAATATTCTACGCCATAGAGCATTGTTGGTCTCACCCCTCTTATAAAATCTTCTATTCTGTCGTAGCGGCACTTTTCTATCACAGAACCAACCAATTTGAATTCTACTAATAGCATCTTTATCTATATCACCATCACTTTGAACAATAGAACCGAGATATCTAAAGCGTTCACACCTTTTTATAATTTGATCACCCATAGTTACAACTCTGTCACTAGAGCTAGTACTACTAAAATTGCATTCTATGTATTCAGTTTTGGTTCTACTCAAACGAAGACCTTTAGACTCCAAAGTAAACCTCCATAATTCAATTATTTCCCGAGCTCTTCTTCTAGACTTATGCAGACCGAGCTCTTCTTCTAGACTTATGTAGAAGAAGAATATCATCAGTGAAAAATATACACCAAGGTACATCCTCCTGTAAATGTCTAGTAAGACCATCCATAACTAAAGCAATAAGATATGGGCTTAAAGACGATCCGTAATGTAATCCAATTGAAATAGGAAAATATTTGGTCAATCCTTTTTCTATTTGAACACTGGTAACAACTCTAGTATACATATTTTTAATGACTTGACTATTAATTATATCAACACCTTTTTACTCTAGAACTCTCCAAGGAATATCTTTTAGAACCTTATCTTAAGCTCTTTCTAAATCAATAAAAATCATTTGTACATCCTCCTTATTCTTTCTGTACTTCTCCATCAAATCTAAATGTATAGCTTCTATGGTAGATCTGCTGGACATAAATCTAAACTGGTTATGAAAAATCTTTTTAACACGTGTAAACCTATGTTCAATTACTCTCTCCCATAATTTTAAATTATGACACGTCAACTTAATTCTTCTATAATTTGCACACTGTTGTGCATCCCCTGTATTCTTAAAAATGAGGACCAAAATACTCTTCCTGCACTCAAACATCATTTTAATTTTTAAAATAATATTAAGTAGTTTAGTAAGCCAAAAAAGTCTCAAATTTTTTAAATATTTTCACATTTCAATTAGGATATCATTAGGTACTACTGACTTTCCACCCTTAGTTTTCTTTAAATCATTATCAACTTCTTTTTTACTATGCGACTGTAAAAATAAAATATTTTATTATTATTAACGAAGATCACTAAGATCGATTGTATTTTAAAAAACTTCATTGAAAAGTGCATCAAATTGACTCACCCACCTTAGTTGAATATCTTTTTCTAAGAAAAAATATATTTTGATTTTAATTTTTTACTTGATTTAAATTTTTACATTTCTTTTATCTTTGGTTGATTAGTTTATACATATATTTTTCATCCTATTTAATATGTATTTTATTATAAAGATCACTAAAAATAGAATTTTTAGTCTCACAGATTGCTTTCTTAGACTCAATACAGGTCATTTTGTATTTTTCCTAGTTATTGAAGCTTTTACATTTAAACCAAGTTTTATAACACAACTTTTTGTTTTATCTTTTCTTGTAACCACAAACTNCTATTATAAAGATCACTAAAAATAGAATTTTTAGTCTCACAGATTGCTTTCTTAGACTTAGTACAGGTCATTTTGTATTTTTCCTAGTTCTTGAAGTTTTTACATTTAAACCAAGTTTTATAACACAAATTTTTGTTTTATCTTTTCTTGTAACCACAAACTATTTTTATTTATAAAAACTTTTTCTTTTGATTCTTTAAGTACATCTTTTTTCACTTGTTTAATAGTGTTTGTTATTTTATCCCACATATAATTTGCTTCTTCATGCGAATCACAAATCTTAAAATATTGAAGTTTACTCGTAAACATAAATTTTAGATGCCTCTCTCTAAATCTATGACAATGATTCATAGTATTTATTTTACAACTCTTCATCTTAAAATCCAAAACTAATAATCGNTTTCATGCGAACCACAAATCTTAAAATTATTGAAGTTTACTCGTAAACATAAATTTTAGATGCCTCTATCTAAATCTATGACAATGATTCATAGTATTTATTTTACAACTCTTCATCTTAAAATCCAAAACTAATAATCGATGTTGAGTACTTAAATTCTCACTTGGAATAACCTTACAATATTTACATTCTTGACGATCTCTTCTTCTCATAGTAGAATAATCAATTTGTGTTTTCTTAGACCCATTTTTATAAGTAATATCTTCAATAAAATATTACCAATAACAAAATCATGCGCTAAAATAAAATTTAACATGACTATACCTTTNGGAGAATAATCAATTTGTGTTTTCTTAGACCCATTTTTATAAATAATATCTTCAATAAAATATTACCAATAACAAAATCATGCGCTAAAATAAAATTTAACATGACTATACCTTTTTCATTAATCAAACCAAAATCGTAGCCACCAAAAATATTTCTAAAAGTTTTTACTACTCTAGCTACATGTCCATTTAAATCTCCTCCTATAAAAATTCTTTCTTTAAGAGATATCATTTATATTAGTTCTTCTAGGTCATTCCTGAATTTTTCTTTAGAACCTATATCTACTTAAGGAGAATAAACATTTATAATATTATAATTCATAGTATGAACAACAATTTTATGGGTTAGAATACTTTTTTTAGTGTTATTAATTTTTACAACATTATCTTTAACTCTTATATATAATTATTACACATACACCATTTCTAGTGCAACTCTTACATGAATATCAAAATTTAAAGCCTAAGCTATCNGAAATATTTCTAAAAGTTTTTACTACTCTAGCTACATGTCCATTTAAATCTCCTCCAATAAAAATTCTTTCTTCAAGAGATCATTTATATTAGTTCTTCTAGGTCATTCCTGAATTTTTCTTTAGAACCTATATCTACTAAAGGAGAATAAACATTTATAATATTACAATTCATAGTATGAACAACAATTTTATGGGTTAGAATACTTTCTTTAGTGTTATTAATTTTTACAACATTATCTTTTAACTCTTATCTATAATTATTACACATACACCATTTCTAGTGCAACTCTTACATGAATATCAAAATTTAAAGCCTAAGCTATCAATCTCCTAAGCCTTTTCTCAAACCCATTTAGTTTCTTGAATACATAATATATTTATTTTTCTATGAATCATAATATCAATTAATTCCATTAATTTACCTGTGAGAGTGACTATATTCCAAGATGCTATCCTAATATTAGTTGGTGGATTAAATTTTTTACCCACATTCTTCCATAATGTGAGAACACTTGCTTATTTGACATTACATCTGGACGTCGGTGTAGTGGGCTTTGCTCACTTTTCACTGTATTCAAGTCATACAGAGCGTCGCTTTCAGGGAGTGCCCTAGCATTTTACACAATGATCAAAATAATTTATGTTATGATTTTTCAACAGTTCATTGCACGCCGCACAAAAATTGATATTTGAGAAACTATTGCTAACCTGGTTGCTCTTTGTGCAGCGGATTATACAAACTNGTCAAATTTTTCCTTGTTGTGGAGATGAAGATAAGTTTAGGTATTTGACGAATGCTGGAAATTCTAGGATAGGACTAGGTTTAGGCTATCTCTGATACCAAATGATAATTGAGTTAACCTAAACCATAATGACAAAAAAAAATATTATTACTAAAATCAATATAAGATTACTTAACAACAAACACAACACAAACACTCGAATTAGGGTGGGTCTTGGTGATAGTGACGGTGATCAACGAGGGTTTGGGGAGACGATAGCGAAGGAACAACAGTTTGGAGCGATTTTGGGTGGTAGGAACAATGATGGTAGCACAGGGGAAGTGCTGGAACAACAACTAGGCTGCATGGATGCAGTTTAGGTTATCTTGCTTGAGCACCACTTGACNTTGATTGTCAATCACAACAACAAGAACTACAACAACAAAGCCTTAATCCCACTATGTTGGGCCGGCTACATGAATCCTTTCTCTCCATTGCGTCCTACGTAGTGTCATATTTTTATTTAGTTCTAATAAATTAGGATAATTTTTTTCACAATAAGCCCAAGTCTTCCTAGGTTTACCTCTGACTTTTTTAACATAAGTTAAATCTAAACATCTACTCGCCTAATCAGATCATTAGATGGTCGACGTTTAATGCGACCAAACCATCTAAGATGACTCTCTCTAATTTTGTCCATCATGATGTTTAAAGACTTTTTATTGTCAATCACGAGCTCTAAAATTTTGCAGTGGATGGCTTTGATTGGGCAGATAATGAAGAGTTTGAATTGTAGAGAATTTTAAACATCTTTAAATCAAATATGTGAGTTTTTGATGACATATTGCATTTATTAGACATTTTTTTGTTGATGAAATACATGAGTGAAATGAGATTGTTGCGATGTGTTTTAGATCTACCTAATATTTTTTTTCATAATTGTTGAATGGTTATATTATCATAAAAAATGATGAAACTCGTTTCAAATGTACTTTTTACATTGTAAATCATGATCAGTATTTTGATCACGAGTTTGAAGGTTATATAAAGGATAGATGGAAGCCAAAATTGAAAGGAAAATGGTTATTATCTATATAAGATGAGAATAAAAATTTTCGACCCAATTAGATTTTAATTTTATGTCCTTATGCTTGATGAATTCCATCCTTTTTCCTTTACATCATTAAAACTAGTGGCATGTGTGCTTTCACGAATTTTAAGATTGTTTTACAAGCAATTAGTACGTCAAAATTTTCTTATTTGATGGCTTTGGTTGCACGAGGAGATAATGACATATTCATAGTGTTCAAACATTCAAATGATTCCGAATAAAAATCTGAATTATTTATCATTCCTTGCATTATTGGACGGTTTTGATTTGTCCGAATATACAAGTAAAATTTAACTTTTAACGAAGCTTTTATATTTCATTTGATAATGTATGTGTTTTTAACATGCTTGATGAATTATTAGCATCATGGAAATTGATGTACTTTGATTCATATGTAATTTCAATGTTGCGCACACACCCACCGTTCTATATGTTTGCAACTACGTATATAATATCATCTGTTCTTCTTAAGGACCAAACAACTTCATGACATCTTATACGCATTTACACTAAACACCCCCATGCATGGTTGTTTTTGTATATTTCTTTATTTCTTTATTTGTATATAACGAGCAGATCTATGACCACAACTATTTTTTGCTTTTTAAATTTGTACAATTGATTACATACAAACAACAACAATAAGCCTTTATACCACTAAGTGGGGTCGGTTACATGAATCCTTTTTCTCCATTGCGCCCTATTGAGTGACATATTTTCATTTAATTATAATAAATTAAGATTATTTTTTATACAATATGTCAAAGTCTTTCTAGGTCTACCTCNGGTGACATATTTTCATTTAATTATAATAAATTAAGATTATTTTTTATACAACATGTCAAAGTCTTTCTAGGTCTACCTCTGCCTTTTTTAACATAAATCGAATCTAAAACATCTACTCTCCTAACTGAATCATCTGATGGTCGACGTTTAATATGATCAAACCATCTAAGATGACTCTCTCTAATTTTGTCTGCCACTAGCTACACCAACCCTATCACGAATATATTCATTTTGCATTTTATCTCTAAGTGTAAAGCCACTCACCCCTAAAGTATTCTCTTTTAAAGGCCAATATTCTACGCCATGAGCATTGTTGGTCTCACCCCTCTCTTATAAAATCTTCTATTCTGTCGTAGCGACACTTTTCTATCACAGAATCAACCAATTTGAATTCTACTAATAACATCTTTATCTATATCACCATCACTTTGAACAATAGAACCGAGATATCTAAAGCGTTCACACCTTTTTATAATTTGATCACCCATAGTTACAACTCTGCCACTAGAGCTAGTACTACTAAAATCACATTCTATGTATTCAGTTTTGGTTCTACTCAAACGAAGGCCTTTAGACTCCAAAGTAAACCTCCATAATTCAATCATTTCCCAAGCTCTTCTTCTAGACTTATCCAGAAGAAGAATATCATCAGTAAAAATATACACCAAGGTACATCCTCCTGTAAATGTCTAGTAAGACCATCCATAACTAAAGCAATAAGATATNCCCAATATTCTACGCCATAGAGCATTGTTGGTCTCACCCCTCTTATAAAATCTTCTATTCTGTCGTAGCGGCACTTTTCTATCACAGAACCAACCAATTTGAATTCTACTAATAGCATCTTTATCTATATCACCATCACTTTGAACAATAGAACCGAGATATCTAAAGCGTTCACACCTTTTTATAATTTGATCACCCATAGTTACAACTCTGTCACTAGAGCTAGTACTACTAAAATTGCATTCTATGTATTCAGTTTTGGTTCTACTCAAACGAAGACCTTTAGACTCCAAAGTAAACCTCCATAATTCAATTATTTCCCGAGCTCTTCTTCTAGACTTATGCAGACCGAGCTCTTCTTCTAGACTTATGTAGAAGAAGAATATCATCAGTGAAAAATATACACCAAGGTACATCCTCCTGTAAATGTCTAGTAAGACCATCCATAACTAAAGCAATAAGATATGGGCTTAAAGACGATCCGTAATGTAATCCAATTGAAATAGGAAAATATTTGGTCAATCCTCTTTCTATTTGAACACTGGTAACAACTCTAGTATACATATTTTTAATGACTTGACTATTAATTATATCAACACCTTTTTACTCTAGAACTCTCCAAGGAATATCTTTTAGAACCTTATCTTAAGCTCTTTCTAAATTAATAAAAATCATTTGTACATCCTCCTTATTCTTTCTGTACTTCTCCATCAAATCTAAATGTATAGCTTCTATGGTAGATGTGCTGGACATAAATCTAAACTGGTTATGAAAAATCTTTTTAACACGTCTAAACCTATGTTCAATTACTCTCTCCCATAATTTTAAATTATGACACGTCAACTTAATTCTTCTATAATTTGCACACTGTTGTGCATCCCCTGTATTCTTAAAAATGAGGACCAAAATACTCTTCCTGCACTCAAACATCATTTTAATTTTTAAAATAATATTAAGTAGTTTAGTAAGCCAAGAAACTCTCAAATTTTTTAAATATTTTCACATTTCAATTAGGATATCATTAGGTCCTACTGACTTTCCACCCTTAGTTTTCTTTAAATCATTATCAACTTCTTGTTTACTATGCGGCTGTAAAAATAAAATATTTTATTATTATTAACGAAGATCACTAAGATCGATTGTATTTTAAAAAACTTCATTGAAAAGTGCATCAAATTGACTCACCCACCTAAGTTGAATATCTTTTTCTAAGAAAAAATATATTTTGATTTTAATTTTTTTTACTTGATTTAAATTTTTACATTTCTTTTATCTTTGGTTGATTAGTTTATACATATATTTTTCATCCTATTTAATATGTATTCTATTATAAAGATCACTAAAAATAGAATTTTTAGTCTCACAGATTGCTTTCTTAGACTTAGTACAGGTCATTTTGTATTTTTCCTAGTTCTTGAAGTTTTTACATTTAAACCAAGTTTTATAACACAAATTTTTGTTTTATCTTTTCTTGTAACCACAAACTATTTTTATTTATAAAAACTTTTTCTTTTGATTCTTTAAGTACATCTTTTTTCACTTGTTTAATAGTGTTTGTTATTTTATCCCACATATAATTTGCTTTTTCATGCGAACCACAAATCTTAAAATTATTGAAGTTTACTCGTAAACATAAATTTTAGATGCCTCTATCTAAATCTATGACAATGATTCATAGTATTTATTTTACAACTCTTCATCTTAAAATCCAAAACTAATAATCGATGTTGAGTACTTAAATTCTCACTTGGAATGACCTTACAATCTTTACATTCTTGACGATCCCTTCTTCTCATAGGAGAATAATCAATTTGTGTTTTCTTAGACCCATTTTTATAAATAATATCTTCAATAAAATATTACCAATAACAAAATCATGCGCTAAAATAAAATTTAACATGACTATACCTTTTTCATTAATCAAACCAAAATCGTAGCCACCAAAAATATTTCTAAAAGTTTTTACTACTCTAGCTACATGTCCATTTAAATCTCCTCCTATAAAAATTCTTTCTTTAAGAGATATCATTTATATTAGTTCTTCTAGGTCATTCCTGAATTTTTCTTTAGAACCTATATCTACTTAAGGAGAATAAACATTTATAATATTATAATTCATAGTATGAACAACAATTTTATGGGTTAGAATACTTTTTTTAGTGTTATTAATTTTTACAACATTATCTTTAACTCTTATATATAATTATTACACATACACCATTTCTAGTGCAACTCTTACATGAATATCAAAATTTAAAGCCTAAGCTATCAATCTCCTAAGCCTTTTCTCAAACCCATTTAGTTTCTTGAATACATAATATATTTATTTTTCTATGAATCATAATATCAATTAATTCCATTAATTTACCTGTGAGAGTGACTATATTCNTTGTGAGAGTGACTATATTCCAAAATGCTATCCTAATATTAGTTGGTGGATTAACTTTTTTACCCACATTCTTCCATAATGTGAGAACACTTGCTTATTTGACATTACATCTGGACGTCGGTGTAGTGGGTTTTGCTCACTTTTCACTGTATTCAAGTTATACAGAGCGTCGCTTTCAGGGAGTGCCCTAGCATTTTACACAATGATCAAAATGATTTATGTTATGATTTTTCAACAGTTCATTGCACGCCGCATAAAAATTGATATTTGAGAAACTATTGCTAACCTGGTTGCTCTTTGTGCAGCGGATTATACAAACTAAAGAAAATGTTGAGAAGAAGCAGGCCTTGACCTATGAAGAAATGGAAGCAGAGCGTGAGGAGGTAAATGAAATTTGTCGTATTATGGATACTTTAATTAATTTGTTTCCGGTCATGAAGTTTTTCTTTTTTTGGACATAATTCAGTGCTTCAAAATCTTATTATTTATTCTATTTTCGTTAATGGTTGATGCAAGCCTGAGTTTACAATAATGAGTTTACAATCATATTGTTGGATATGATGCTACAATGAAGTTCTTATGTAATTCTTATTACATTTTATCCCATAATGTAAACTCTATAGCTGATGAATAAAATTTGGGTGATTTTAGTTTGGGTCATTATCATGTTGGACCATGATATTGGCAGAAATTTAGTTTGTTTTTATGGAAATTGCTTGTTTAAAAATTGTTTCCTAGACTGTGTTAAGTTTTATAATTTTTCTTCTTTCCGGGAGCTGCTATGCTAAATATTTTAACAACATCATGGTCATTAAAAGAAGAAAACTTGCTTTACCAATCCCAAGCATGATGAGAATCACTATGAAGGAGGTTATTTGAGCTAAGGAGTTTAATGGAATATTATGAAGAGCAAAAAAAAAAATCTTTATTTTATTTTATTATCCTTGAGAATTCATGTTTGATATCACAAGAAGTTATTTGTTGTGCATTAGGAAGAAAAATTTACGTTTTAATGTTATGTTGAAGCTATTGAAGGTATATGAGCATTATCTAATATTTAGCAGTTGTAAGTCACGAAAAAGTTTTCGATCACAATAATTACACGGAGATCAACTTAAGCCTATATCTTTATTTATTTATTTATTATAGATATACTAGGATATAAGGAGGTATCTCAGTGCACATTTTTTTTCATATGATATAATTTGGATTGGTTTGTCATTCGTCAAAACAAATAGAAACTTATGGTAGTTGAGAAATTTCTAGAGATTAACGGGCTTAATAAATAATTAAACAAAAATTGGGTGTATGACATAATTTTAGTAGTTGTAAAATTAATAGTTATGAGTAACTATTACTTCGATGATCAAGTGAATTTTGATGTGATGCGTTGCAGTATCTTGCATTTAGTATGGAAAATAATGTCTATAAATT